>WBNM01029360.1:31462-75658 GCA_013399055.1 Ramphastos sulfuratus | reverse complement strand
AGCACTTCAATGTCTTTCTTGCAATGAATGGCCCAGCACTGCACACAGTGCTCAAGGTGAGGCCTCACCAGTGCCAAGCACAGGGGCAGAATTACATCCCTTGTCCTGCTGGCCACACTATTTCTGATACAAGCCAAGATGCGATTGGCCTTCTGTGCCGCCTGGGCACACTGCTGGCTGATGCTCAGCCAGTTGTCAACCAGCACTCCCAGATCCCTCTCAGCCACTCACTCCCCAGGCTGTATCACTGCATGGGGTTATTATGGCCAAAGCGTGGGACCCTGCACTTGGCCTTGTTAAACCTCATGCTGTTGGCCTCAGCCCATCCACCCAGCCTGTCCAGGTCTCTCTGAAGTGTCTTCCTACCATCTAGGAGATCGAGACTCCCCCCCAACTTGGTGTCATCTGCAAATTTGCTAACAGTTGACTCAATCCCCTCATCCAAGTCATCACTAAAGATATTGAATAGAAGTGGGCCCAGTAGATCCCTGGGGGACACCAATGGTCACCGGATGCCAACTGGATGCGGCACCATTCACAACCACAGTCTGTACCTGGTCATCCAGTTTTTAACCCAGCGAAGGGTGCACCTGTCCAAGCCATGGGCTGCCAGCTTTTCCAGGAGGATGCTGTGGGAGACTGTCAAAGACTTTACTGGAGTCTAGGTAGGCCACATCCACAGCCCTGCCCTCATCTACCAGGTGAGTCACCCAGTCATAGAATGAGATCAGATCAGACCTTCCTTTCCTAAACCTGTGGTCGTTGGGTCTGATGCCCTGATTGTCTTGTACATGCTGCTTGATAGCACTCAGGCTGATCTGTTTTTTTTCCATAAGTATTTACTGATGGTCTCTGCCTAAGAGATAAGATACATAGATACTATGAGATATGTAGATCTTGAATGTATATAATTAGTATTTTTATTGTCAAAATCGGAAAACTTCAAAGTTTGTCTTTGAAAGTGAGTAAGGAAAAAAGATGTTTTTCTTTACTCTCTGTTCCTTGAGGATTTTACCTCTAGGTGGCATCAAAGTTTTTCTTTTATGATACATCCCTGTATTTTCACCAAAGCTGCACTGAGACTTGTCAATTAAACACGCATTTTCATGGTAATCTTGAATCATAGTATACAGTGGGAAAAAACAAGCACATAAATAAATAAACAAAGAAACCCAATGACCAAGGAAGACCAACAACAAACCAAAAAGCATTTTTGAGCATTGGAGAAGAGGAGGATGAGGGTGTTCTTATTAATGCTTACAAGTATCTGAGGGGTGGATGTCACCAAGATGGGGCCAGGCTCTTCTCACTGGTTCCCAGTGACAGGACAAGAGGTAATGGGTATAAACTTGAACAAAGGAAGTTCCATCTACACATGAGAAGAAACTTCTTTACTGTGAGAGTGGCATAGCACTGGAACAGGCTACCCAGAGAGGTGGTGATGTCTCCATCTCTGGAGACTTTCAAGGCCCTCCTGGATATTTTTGTATGCGATCTGCTTTAGGTGATCCTCCTCTGGCAGGGTTTTGGACTCAGTGATGTTCAGGGATCCTTTGCAACTGCTGCCATTCTGTGATTCTGTAATTTTGCTTCAATTACAAAAGGCACCATGTTAAGGAAGATGCTGATGTTGGAGGGGACGATTGTGCTACTGTTGAATGGCCTCGCTTGTATACTGAGTTGGAACAGTTTGTCTTTTGACTATGTTTTAGGCATGTTAGATGAGGCACAGTATTGAGAATAAAACATTCGGATGCATTATTATATAATCAGCAGCATTGCTGTCTGATGTAAGAGATGATAAATTTAGCAGTTGAACTTGATGATCTCAAAGGTCTCTTCCAACCTCAAACAGTTTTATGATTCTATGATACAAAATGTGCCTCCGTTTCTTAACTATGATATGAATTAGATTAGAATTAGATTAGCCATTGTTTGCAAAGCACATCGAGATGGATAGATAAAATATTTATGTAAAGTCTTGCATGCTAAACTGTGATTGTATCTCAAAGAGTTGTGCTTGGGTTGTTGTGGTTTTGGGGTTTTTTTTTTGAGAATTGTTCCAGTTAAGAGATTTCACAGGCTACAAAGTGATTGGGGAATTCTACTTGTAGCTCATTAACAATGTTAGTACTTCAGGAAGGTATTTATAGGCTCAGATTTTTACAGGTTTTGTGAACCTAATTGGTATTCAGGCTCTTATTATAATCTATGGAAGGTTAGGTGTGAAAATACCCCTGTGCTCTGACTTAAAGGTTTTGCCTGTAATTCCAGCTGATGAAAACCACCATTTACAGCACAGTCTTCTGAGCTGTCAGAATAAAAAAATACAATTGTGGTGACTCAAAATGATGCTCTGTTTTGCAGTTTTAAATCACAGTACTGAATGCCTCTAAATTACCTATTAGTGCTGAGACTTGCATTGTAACTGATGACTTTGTCAAGGTTTGACCTACTTAGAGTGTCAAGAGTGCTCTCTTTTGTGTGTGTTTGTTTGCTGATAGCCGCAGTAACTGAACAGATCCAACTACCAGCAGAGGCTGAAAATCAAAGATAACAGCTGTATCGTAGGGCTTCCTATGCAAATAAACTATATAATACAAACTATATTAAATTTTTGTGACAGGACCGCTAAACTTGCACTTTTGTGATTGCACCTAACCATATATGGGTACAAGTTACTCCTGGGGAGATTCTGATTGGACTCCAGAAGAAAACATTTCCCCATGAGAACAGTTAGACGTTAGAGTTGTCTCCCAAGGGAAGCAGTGGATTTCCCTACCTTGGTCAGTTTTAAAATTCAGCTTGACAGGGTGCTGGGCCATCTTACTGCAACTACACTATTACTTGAGAAGGTTGAACCATGTGATTCTTGGAATCTGTTCCAACCTGGCATTCTGAGATTGTGTGTATAGCTGTAACTTATGTTGTAGGCATGGATTTAACAAACTGCTTATCTATTTCTCTTCCTTATTCAGCACTTAAAAACTGATCTCTTTTTCATCATTTCCACTATAAACTCTAGAGGAAAAACTGAATTAAATTTAAGGATAACTCAACTTTTTGAGTTTAATTATATGTTTAGCTCTAACAGGGATCAAAGTTTTAGGTTTTAAAACATGGTACTTGACAAAATACGAAGCTCAAATATGAATTGTAAAGAGCACATTTTTGATTAGTTGACTAGATGAGTGCTTAAGCTGCTGTGATATGTTATCTTTAAAGAGGGAATCACATTACATGGGAATTGTCTAGAAAGCATTTGCAAGTAACTGTACATCAAGTTGGTGGAACACTAGAATGGATTGCCCAGGGAGATAGTGGAGGCCCCATCCTTGGAGACATTCAGAATCAGGCTTGTTGGGCTGTGAGCTACTTAATCTAGTTGGAAGGGTGTCCCATTCACTTGTTGTTCTGAATTTGCTGTCTCTGTGTTCATCGTTGTGATTTATCGACAGAATCATAGAATTGTTTTGATTGGAGAAGACCTTTAAGATTATTGAGTACAACCATTATCTAATTCTGCCAAGGCTGATGCTAAACCATTTGCCTCAGCACCACATCTCTGCCTCTTTGAAACATCTCCAGGGATGGTGGATGTCGCAACCACCTTCCTGGGCACAGCCTGTTACGCTGTTTAAGAACCCTTTCAGTGTAGAAATTTCTTCTAATATCCCATGTAAACCTCCCCTGCTGCAATTTGAGGCCATTTCCTGTTGTCCCTCGTTACTAGGGTGAAGGACTGATTGCCCACCTCACTGCAACCTCCTTTCAGGTAGCTGTAGAGAGCAATAAGATCTGTCTTCTTGAGTTCCTATCTGTAGGCCACTTTTTATATTTATGTGGACAGAAGCAGAAATAAGTTTATCCTTGAAAAACCAAGTCCTCTGTGTTCCAGAGAGCCCTTGTAAATCCTGATCAGTGCTCTCAAAACATGCCTAGAAATGAAATGTTATGCAGAAGCTACCTGAGTAGTTGTGTGGTTTGCCTTTACTGGATGTTTCTAAACAAAGTTAGATACTTACTTACCAATAAATAAGTACTGCAACAACAAGGACAACCAACCCAAAAGACATTAAACTAGCCACATTTTTTAAATGAGAAGATTATGTGGTTTGTCTGTCTGTGAATATAACAGTATTGTATTTGTTCAAGGTATTGGACTCAGAAAATACTAATTTTTTTGTCCATGGTGCCTGCAGTCTTAGAAATAAGCAGCTAAAAACTTGTTTTCAAGGTAAGCAGTGATCTAAGAATTAGGAAAGCTGCAGTTTCATAAAGATCTTTTGACTTCCTCAGCTTTAACTTTTGAAATAAAATCAATCATCTGTAATAGGAATTAGCAGGAGAAAGGATGCTAGAATGAAAATTCACGGGTAGTGGCTGTATTTGTTATTTCATAGTGAATGACAACAGGTACTTCAGAGACCAGGCCAAATACTCCAGAAGTGATAATTGTGGAGTTTTCATAACTAACCATGAAAAAGACCTCCCTTAATTTTAGGAAATCAGCTGTGAAAGCATGCTCTGAAATATCAGGATACATACTCTGCATACAATTTCGGTTGTCAAGGGAGATGATTATCCCCTTTTACTCTGTTCTCGTGGGACCCCACCTGGAATACTGTGTACAGTTCTGGAGCCCCCAACACAATATGAACATTGAACTGTTGGAGCAAGTCCAGAGGAGGGCCACAAAGATGATCAGAGGGCTGGAGCAGCTCTGCTATGATGACAGGCTATGAGACTTGGGGCTCTTCAGCCTGCAGAAGAGAAGGCTTCAAGGAGACCTTGTAGTAGTCTTCCAGTATCTGAAGGGGGTCTACAGGAAGGCTGGGGAGGGACTATTTACAAGGTCTTGTAATGCCAGGATGAGGAGTAATGGGTTTAAACTGGCAGAGGGGAGATTTAAACTAGGTGTTAGGAAGAAATTCTTTACAATGAGGGTGATGAGGCACTGGAACAGGTTGCCCAGGGAGGTTGTGGCTGCTCCCTCCCTGGAGGTGTTCAAGGCTGGACTGGATGAAGCCTTGAGTGACCTGTTCTAGTGGGAGGTGTCCCTGCCTGTGGTGGGGGATTGGAACTAGATGATCTTTGAGGTCTCTTCCAACCTAAACCATTCTGTGATTCTGTTTTTCCCACTATCTGCAATTTATATGTGCCATCAGGTTTACCATGATACAATGGGGAGTGGAATAAGGCAGGGCCAAGGAGGGAAAATATGTCTATTTCTCTGCAGCTCTGCTGTTCAAGTAGTTATTTTTCCTTTGGTACTAATATTGATTATTTATTTATTAGTTATTAGCTTTTATTTATTTTTCCTGGAAGCATGGTGTATGCTTTGTTTCCTGTTTAAGCTGTACGCATTTAAGTAGGTAGGAATATGTTGTACTTCCGCTGTAAGTTTTCTTATTTGCCTTTCTACAGTCATTGTAGAACTTGATCTAGGGGAAATAACTTTATATAAAGGTTCTTTTTCACTGATTAAGGTTTTTAGTTTAAGAAATTTGAGCAACAGAGAGTATAATTTTCAACATTAATGCAAGTGGCCAGGATGATCCTGGCCAGGAGTCCACGTATCTGTGTGAGCAGAAGCATGCCTCTTGCCAGACTTAAGTTTGTTTATGGATGATTGAATGCAGTCAGAGTGTAAGCAAGTGAGTATGGCTTAAATTTGACTGAAAAACCTGAATATTCTCTTTGGTCTCCAAACAAGACAGCTTTTATTGAAATTTCTGGTTAGGCCTTCTCAACTCAACAAGGCATTCCAACACTTCCTTTTCTTTAACTAGGACCTGGCATCTGTCTTCAAGGAAACCAGAGAAAGAGTTGTCAGGTGCTCTGCATTTCTTTTTATGTAACCTCTTTGTGTGCATATTAAGATGTGTAATCAGGACAAGTATGAATAATGCTAATACTTAGTAACGTTGGTGAATCCGTAGCCAGAATATTGTCTGACTTGGAGCTCTGCATTGTCACACCATTATAAACAGCTCTGCAAAGGGAAAATGATTGATAATCTGCAGAATTGTAGTACTTAAAATATTACATCAGAGAGCAATTGAGTTTGTTTAATCTGGAGAAAACTGAGTAAAGACATGCTAATTGTCTTCTAAAATGTGAAAATCTGTTGCAGATGAATGAGTTTTTGAAGTCCGTTGGAGAGATAAGAAAGCAAATACTGGATTACAATTTCATAGTTCAGAAATTAAAAAAGATTCTTAATAGCAAGGGTGTTTCTTCCCTTTTACAGATTCCTGGGCTAACTGAAATTGTCGTTGGACAAGTTTTTTGAAACAGCATGAGCTAGGCATTTGTTTGGAAGGGTTGCAGTAAGGGATTAGTCTGGAAAATCTTCTGAGATCCCCTTCTAAGCTCTATGTGCTGCAATTTCTACTCCTCTGCTGATATTTGGCCTATTACAATGTTCTTGATTTCATAAATCTTAGAGTGGCTTTGGTTGGAAGGGACCTTAAAGATCATGAAGTTCCAGCCCCCTGCCATGGACAAGGACACCTTCCACTAGACCAGGCTGCTCTAGGCCCTGTCCAACCTGGCCTTGAACACTTTTTTGGGAGGGGCATCCCCAACTCCTCATGGCGACCTGTTCTAATCTCCCACACCCTCACTTGTAAAGAATTTCTTCTTAATATCCATTTTTTTCCAACTTAAGGCTGTGCCCCCTCATCCTAGCACTATAAACCCTTGTGAAGTAATTGTTTAATAATACGACCTTAATTGATGGAAAAGACTTTATATTAATATTAGAAATATTTTCCATTATTACATGACAAGATTTGCACTCATGTACCCAAATGTGTCTGGCCCTTGTTTCCTGAGCACTTAGAGAAGTCCATTTTCTGATGATGAGGAAAAGAAGCATAGTTGGACAGAATTGGGAGGCAGAAGTTGTGTTCTTGGTTACCGACATTCTGTTATATGCCTTGCTTTTCTTGGGACATGTCTTCGCTGAGAAATGGGATAATTTTTAAAATATAAGTTAAAGACTCATTTTTAATAGGTAGTTGACAAGATGCAGAGAAAGGTACGGTTATGTTATGGGTCAACTCCCCTAGAACAAGAGTTTACCTAGGACTGGTTACCTGGGTGAAGGGAAGGCTGAAGGATGCCCTCATCAACAGTATGCAACTTCCTCATGGAAGGCATTGGAGGAGGAGGTGCTTAGTTCCTGTCTCTGGTAACCAGAGATAAGACACGAGGAAATGTAATGAAGCTGCATCAGAGGAAGTTCAGACTGGATATTAAGAAAAGGTTCTTCATTAAGAGGATAGTTGGTCACTGAAACAGGAGCAGGTTAGAGCACCAAGCCTGTCAGAGTCCAAGGAGTGTCTGGACAACACTCTTAGTCATACTGTTTAGTTTTAGGTAGTCCTGTGAGGAAATGATTCTTAAAGGTCCCTTGCAACTTGAGATGTTCTGTCATTCTGTGATCAATATTGTTACACAGCTGTTTCTTCTTGTTAGTTTTCTTCCCTTGTCCTCTTGAAACAAGGAGGGATCTTTGGCACTTTTTTAGGGCACCTACAGGCCTTAACAGTAGTAGTATGGACCTTTTAAACCATACTAAACACACTGCAATATTAATATTGTCCAGGAGAGGGTAGTGCCAGCATTTAAATGCTTCTGCTTTGTGTTTTTATATAATTGCTTTACAAATCTGTTTGAGATTCTCAAATTAATTTCTTTTAAAGCAGTGCTGCCGTTCATTCAGTATGATTTTTGGTAGCAGGTTTTACTTTATACAGGTTGTGAGCAGGTCGGGAGAGTTGTGTTTGGGTATTTTTAAGTTAAAAGATGTGTGGAACTGTGCTTGTACCTATACTTTTTAAAATTAAAATGTCAATATTTTCTGTTTAAAAGCCTTGAATATATTTTCCCAATATTAGTTAATATGGGAATGTTGATGAAGCATATGGGGTAACGAGGTTGGGCTCAACTGTTTTCTGCATGGAGAAGTTAAAAATGACCTCTGATTTTACCTTTATAACTTTTTTTTTTTTAATTTATTTGTCTGGGAGCAACCTGGTTTCATCTGTGAAGGCCATATGAAGGCCATGTCTAAAGAAGTGTTAATCAATGTCCTATTTCAAATAAATAAATATATATTAAAAAATAAATTAGAGAAAAAATATTTAAAAAACACAGTCACTGTCTATGGAGGTGTTCAAGAAAGTGTCACTTCAGGAGATGGTTTAATAGCCATGGTGGATCTTAGGTTGATAGTTGGACTTGATCTTGGAGAGATTATTTCCAACCAAAACAATGCTATGATTCTGTGACCTATAATGACTTGAGTAGGAAACAGTCAAGGATAAGAAATTCTAGATTCTAATCATGATTGAAGCTTTCTTGCTGTGATTTTTGCGCCAGTCCGTTAATTTCTTTTCCAAAAAGAAGTAATTTATTCTTACTGTTCCAGAAGGATCTATTTGCCTGCTGGATTGTATCCAGCCTGGTAGCACCCAAGGTGATGAGACCAGAGCTTTGGCAGTGATTTCAAAGCTTATCATCCTTTCTGCTTGCCCCTTCAGTTATGCTGATGTAGATCTTTAGGTGGATCCTGAGGAGTTGTTTGTATTTATTCATTTAATTGAGATGTGGGGGTTGTGCTGGTGGTTTTGTGTTTGAGTTTGTTTTGTTGGGATTTCTGGTGGTTTTTTGTTTGGTTCGTTGGTTTTGTTTTGTTTTTGTTTTGTTCGTTTGTTTTTGTTTTGTTATTGTGGGTGTGTGTGTGTGGTTTTGTGTTGGTTGGTTGGTTGATTTGTTTTGTTTCTTTTTTTTTTTTTTGTTTAAACGCACACACACACACACACACCCCTCCTGCCCCAGGTTAGTTTCTTGACCTGGTCTGCAGTGCTGCCTTCTTGAACAGTGATGACAGCATAACTGAAAAGGCAGTATTTTGTGATATGGGGTGTGGTAGGAGTGATAAAAGGCAGGGAACTTCTCTTGCCCATTCCTATATGAAGACCCCATGATACCAGGCCACTGCTTGGGAAGTAAGAGTTATACCAGGTCTTCCTTCTTGTACTCGGAATCTGCTTCCCAAGAGTACTTTGTTTAGTGGTAACAGGAGGATCATGTTGAGTTGGCATCTCTGATATTTGAGGCTTTCTGAGTGCCCAAGTGCTGTGCTTGTGGAGATTATTCAGCTACATTTTGGGGCCACAGACTGCAGGTTTATGAAAGCACTTCATGCCTCTTAAATTTTTGAGGTTGGTGGTTTTTTGGTTTTTTTTTGTTTTTTGTGTGATGGATTTCCCACTTGCAGTACTTGGTGTTAATTTAAAAATGTCTTTATACACCCACTTATGCTGTACTTCAGGCATAAGATCTTTTTCTCTTTTGTTTCTTGGTAACATAATGTTTTGGTAGTCTTTGCTTAAGCCTGGAGATTAGGCAGTTGTCAGTTTTTGTTTTGCCTGTCTCAGTATCTGTATCCTAGGGACAAAGTCATCTTGCAGATGGTTACACCATTTCCATCACCTAACCCTGCAGCACCAGTTCAGTCTTAATCAGAAAGTGGTGCTGTGCAACTGTTTCTGATTATTTTGTCCCCAGTGTGGGGAGCACGCCTTCTTAAGCACTGCATGAGACATTTAGGTACGGATCTTTTGCCTTGCTGCAGCCCTACATTCTGTCCCCAGACACCTTGTTGTTTGTTGTGCTTCGGATCAGGAATATTAGCTGGCTGCTTCTGAAATTTTTGTCACTTCCGTTTCTCAGTCAGTTACTTGAAGGAGGTTTTTAAGTAACTACCTCTTGGTGGATGGATGACTACTTCGTTTCAGAATACCAGTATTGCTTCTTAATGTCTTTTTTTCTTTTCCTGTTTTTCCCTCCCTCCCCTCATCCATCTGTACTCCCTGTAAGGACAAAAATTACAAGTATTTCATCTGAAATATTGAATCACATCAAAAGAACGACTTAAAAATGCTGTTTGTGGCAACCTTGCTTGTCTTTCTTTGCTTACTGAAATAAAACTGAAAAGGTGAAGGAAAGTGAACTGATAATTTCTGCCATTTACTACCAGTTAACTCTCCCTTTATTTTCCTTGAAACTTGCCCTCTGCCTTGAATGTTTTGTTTTTAAATTTCAGAGGCGATGCTAGTGAAGAGTTTTTGGAAAAGAGAAGCCATGATTTTATAATCTGCTGAAAACTGCTTTAATGATCTCTTTCACAGTCTAATCTGTCTCATACATGCTACTTACTTTGCAACTATATTTCCCTTCAACATTTAACTGGATCATTACATACCTGTCAGATTTTATGCTTTTGGGCAAATGTTGAAAACATTGACCGGAATACTTACCATTTATGGAGTGCTTGAAATTCCTAGAGAAGCTGCATTACTTGGTTAAATTTTAGTAATGTTATTCTTGATGTATTGTGGTATTTTTTCAGAGTATTTAAATCAATTTGCAAAGAACTCGTTTAATTTTCTCCTTGCTCTGCAGTTTTCTCTTTCTCTGACACGGAAGTAGGTGAAAATTCCCACTCAGCAAAATGGAAATAATCTGAAATGTGAAGTGGCAATCTGAACAATTTGGGATTAATTTGTAAACTGAATTTGTAAGTAGGTAATTTGCTTATAATTAAGCTATACTTCCTGTTTGTTATTTTATGATAAAATTACAGATGACTTATCTCTGTTGAAACAATTACGTTTCAGCTCTCAACAAAATGCATCCAGGTGTTGATTTTCTTTGCTGTGTGCTTTGAAGTATAGCTTGGGAATTTGAACAGGATTATCAACTTTATACTGACTAAAAATAAGATTCACAAAATAAATTAGTTGATTTTTCATTTGCTGAATGACAAAAATTCCATTGTCAGATGAGAGAAGATCTACATGTAGATTATTTCATCAGCAGGGGGACATAAGCATCCCTTAATCAAGCTGTGTTTTTAAGAAACATGGCAAGTTCATTTGCAGGCAATGTTGATGGCTTTAATTTGATTTAATGGTCATGAACGGCTGCTTCCTTTGTCTTCTCTTAATTGGACAGTTACTGGTAAACCATCAGTAGTGTAAGAATTAGGAACAGAAATCTTGCCCTTTTTAATTATTAAACTTAGAAGTGGTATGAACTCTAACCTAGCTTTTGTATTCGGAATAGCTTGGAAATTGTCCAGAGGACTGGGTGTGCTTATTGCTATGTTCTAGTTTGTGCTTTTCTTTAACAAGGCATAATAAATGGCAAGGTGGTTAATGATCAACACATTTCTGCATATTCTAGAATGCACATATGAGAGAAAATGTTTTTTCCTACACATTTTTTTAACTCCAACTGAAGAAGATATTATTAATGCTTCTGGAGGACAACTGTTATTACATTAATTTTTGGAGACTGGTGTTTGTTGGTACAATGCCAGTTGTGTACTTCAGACACAGTTACTCAGTATCATGTTTGCAGTATGTTCCCTGCAGAGAGCTTGGATAATGGCTCAGCAGGCTGTGCAGTAGAAGTGCAGAGAATGTGTTTTGTACATTTTAATTTAGAATAAGCCCTGTGGTTACATATATGTAACCTGAATGTAGTTAAATAACTTATTCATATAATTAACATATGCTAAAATTATTATCTTGACTTGCCTGAGTCCTGGCTGCCATCTCCATCAGTAACTTTTTTTGAACCCAGGAGGAGCCACAGTTTGCTTTGTAGGATAAGATTGTGCACTTGTTCTGACCAAGACCTTAGTCAGATCTCACTTTTGTAGTCAGTGGAGATAAACTGACAAAACAAGTGGGAAGGACCACTTCCAAAGCCCAGTACTTTCAGAAGGTGTTGTATTAGCAGAGCATTAAGCTAGGCTTGTGTAGGTCTATGTACAGCTCAACTGTAATACTTTTGTTATATCCATTTCAATCAAATATTTTACAAGATAATTTTTTTTTCTTCCCACCGTTAATGAGAAAAGTCTGTATGGGTGGTAGGCTGTGCTTTTCAATAGAAACTGATCTTTCTAAATTCAGTTCTTACCTACAGTTTTAATAGTTTAGATTCTTGTCTCTCAAAAGGACTTTTATCAATAAAAGTCTTATTGTCATGTGAAAGCATGTGCCAAAGTCCTTTGCTGAATCAGTTGCTAAATTATACTGCAGAAATCATTTTTCTCTAGACAGTGTAAACAGAATAAAGATATGGGTTCAGTTAATAGGGACTTTCAGCTTACCTCCAAACTTCCTTGTTGATAAGGAGGTTTAATTTTTAAAAATACGATCTGTGTATTCTTCCTCCCGCACCTCCTTTCCCAAGAGCATAAGAAGCAGAATTTTTAGAATAAAAATTCTTAGAAGACTGAGATATTATTTTTAGAATATGAGGCAGCTGGTCCAATTTATTTTTGCAGTTTGCAGCTCATGAAAAAGAAACATTTGAAAGTGCATTTCATGTCTTTTGGGTTGATTTACATTCTGCATGAAGTTGGTCCACTGTTTTCTGGAAGGTTAAGGCTGACTGTTTAGCACAGTTGTAAAGTACAGAATTGCTTATGCTTTTGTCTTTTTCTCAGGCACTAACACTGTATCCATAACTTCTTTTATGTTTCTCCTATTTATTATAGTTCTAGAGGCACATGTTTGGAGAGTTGGTCTAGTACTACCTCTTAATGCTGTATCAAACATTCTATATCTATTGTGTGAAGAACAAGAAGGTTTGTCATAGTTTGCTCATCTGGTTTCTGAAGTGTACCTGTGTGATGTGTACTGTATGCTGAACTGAAAGCTAGAAACTTGGGTGGAATCACAGAATGAATCAGGTTGGAAAGGACCCTCTAAAGTCATCTTGTCCAACCTCCCTGTGGTGACCAGAGACATCTCCAATGAGATCAGATTGCACAGGGCCCCATCATGTTTGGCCTTGAATGTCTACAGAAATGGGGCCTCGACCACATCTCTGGCAACCTGTTCCAGTATTTCACCACATTCATTATGAAGAACTTCTTCCTTATTTCCAACCTAAATCTACCCTGCTCCAGTTTAAAACCACTGCTGCCTGTCCTATAAATTCAAGCCCTTCTAAACAGTCTGTCTTCATATTTTGAGTATTATATGTGAATCCATTGTCAAAGGTGTCCTTTAAGAATGTAAATGTCTCTGTTTATTGTTTTACAGTGTACCTCAATGAAAGCAGGTTTTCTGTTCTATTGAGGAAAGAAAAAAAACACAACCTGCTTGCCTTGTTTGAGGAGAATAATTTGTGATATAATCTTCTGAACTCCATTCACTTACATAAAAGTTTGCAGGAAGGTTTAGAAAGAGTTTTAGCCAAACACAGTAAAAAAAAAAAGATGGGGAGGAAGAGTGGTGGTTGTGCTCTGGAACATATCACATGTCCATCATAAATTTGCAATGAGATACAATACATAATATTTTGCACGTTTGTGTGTGATGTCCTGATGATTATCTGAAGTGAGAGTGATACAAGGAGCTGGGAAATAGCAGGGAATCAAATCTTACCTGAAGCTGGCAGGCAACACTATAGCTTAATTCAAATTCTACCATACATCCATACATGCAAAAAAGAAAGCCCCAACAAATAAATAAAAAACGACCACAAAAAATCCTCACACACATAACCAACAAAATATTCTGCAAGCAATGATAAAAATAATCAATTATTTACTGTTTCTGTCATGTTAAAGTATTTCACCAAGGCAAGTTGCAGTCAAAAGTAATGTGAGTTATTTTGAAAACAGAAATACATAAAAGATGCATTTATACAAGTGCAAGACTAAATATTTTACATAACTGTATTTCAGTGAGAAGATATACAGTAAGTGCACACTTCATAACGCTAAGCAGGCAAACCTTAAGGTTAGTTCCATATACTGTTGTATAGTTCATGCACAGATCTCTCCCAAAGTAAAGAAGCTGCTCCACATAATTCTTGCTGGGATGAAAAAACAGGATGGGTTGCTGGTAAGGATGTCAGCATAGATGGGGGTCAGTTATAGACATTACTTACTGTAATTTGTGATTGCCGTGGGAGAGGAGTGGCTGTTGGTGTGATAGTAATACTGCTGGTGATTTTATTGGCGGGCTTACTGAGTAGGCCATTAGCTAGTGCTGGAGTTCTGTTGTCTTGCACTGGGTTACAAGGGCTGGTGGGCTTGGAATTGGTGAGAGCTTGGACATAAGGACTTCCTAAATGGATGTGGATTTTGTTATCCTCAGTAGTTATGACACTTGATCCTGTACTGTTAGATCTCTGAAACTGCCATGATGACTGCCTGTCTGGGGATACTCTAAAAACGGTGTGCTTGGCTCCCATCTCTAGAGGCTCCGGGGAAAGCATTTGTTCCTGAGAACTTGAGCCTGATAAAGCCAAAGGGGACATTGTTCTTTCAGGAGTTAAAGAACCACATGATTCAGGAGTCTGAGATCTTGAAAAAGTAGCCATAGTAATAGGAGAAAGGACATGCTCTGGGCTCGTATAACCCTCTGCTGCTTTCGATTTGGCAGGTGTCAAGGAGGCGTTTTGAATAATGGTTATTCTTTGCTTTGGAGTGCCACAGTTGGGTATGACTGCTGTGCTTGTGTAGGAGTGCGGACTCTCAGTTGTAGGACTGGTTATTTCAAGTGTTGCTGTGTTCTGTCCGTGGTCTGGAGTTACTTTTATGTGAAGAGGTTGGCCAGGTGTATGGCTTAGCACGAAGTCTCCAGTCTGTGCACAATTTCCATTTTGCTTTGTATGAGTCTTTCCATTTTGAGGTTGACTCTCTTTAGACTTCATCCAAGGGATCCATAATTTTTTGTTCACAGCATTTGCACTGGATGAGTTGCTTTTGAAAGACATTGTTTGTTCCACCTCATTGTTGTCATTGTCCTCATTATCACCATCTTCATACAGCTGCCCATTTATGACTGTTCTCTCTAAAGGCATGAGGGTTTTATAATCGGGTGGTTCATTGTCTGCTGGATCTGTCTGGACTTCTTTAGAAAAAACTTGCAAGTCAGAAATTCTCCTTCCATTGAGACCAGGCCTGACATTCTTGCTGAAGCGTCTGTACCTGTCCAATTCTTTTGTGAGAGTTTCCATTTCTCTGGCTAACTCCCTGTTCTTGTTTTCCTGTTGGAGGAGTTTCTTCTGTAAGACTGTGTGATCACCTCGGAGGTGACACATTAGGTCTTCTGTTGCCATGTATTCATGAATTTTCTCTTTCAGTGCATCTACTTCTCTGGAAAGATGACTTGATTTAGCTTCCTCTTCTTTGAGCTTCATAAAGAGACGCTGCTCTTGATTGGACTCTGCCTTTTCTGTTAACTTATACCTAGCCACTTCCATTTTCATAGCCTCCAGCTCTTCTGATAGAAGCTTGGCTCTGTCCCGTTCACTGATGTATCTTCGTTCCAGAGACTCAAATTCATCTTCGGTTTTCATAAGATCATCTTCTATGGCCTTCATTTCTTTCAGCTTCTGCTTAAGCCTCTCAACTTCTTGAGACAGCTCTTTGATTTTGTTGTTTTCCTGTTGCAAGGAGGTGCTGGATTTAGTGCTGTCTTTAAGTTTATTTTTAAGAAACTCTTTTTCAATAGCTTCCAGTGACTGAAGTCTTTTTCTTAGAATATTCACTTTGGAAACAAGATCACTTCCTTTCTCCTCTTCTGCTTTGAGTTTGTTTTTCAGTTCATCTCTTTCTTTTGTAACACTGGATACTTTTTCCTCTGCATCAGATTTTGATTTTAGTGCCTTCTTGCTTTCCTCAATTAGCTTTTCTGTAATGGACATCACTTTATTTTGTTCCACCTGAAGCTGAGAAGTTGCAGCTTGCAGCTTTTCTTCTGTTTGCTTTATTTTTTCTCCCATAGTTTTTCTTTCATCCACAAGCATCACTGTTAGACTCTTCAGCTTTGTTAAATCTTCTTTAAGTGTAAGCTCAGTTTTTTCTAACTTGCTTTCAATTGCTTCGAGCTCACTAACTCTAGCTTTTAAGCCCTCCAGCTCATAGGACAGCTGCTTTGTTAACATTTTTTCTCTTTCTAGGTTGCATTTTAGGGAGTAACATTCCTGTTTGCTCTTGTTGAAAGCATCTTCTAATTTTTCCAGCTCCATAATTCTTTTGTTGAGTTTGTCAACTTCCCCTTTAAGGTTCTTGCTCTGTGATACTTCTTTTTCTAACTTTCTATTAAGTTCTCGGCACTGATCCTCCATTTTTATGAGCTCCTCGTCTTTTCCTTCCATCTCCAGCAGTCGTTTCCGTAGTTCTTCTACTTCAGTCATAAGTGCAGAGTTCCCACATTCTCCCTTATTTATTTTATCCCTTAGGTCTTGCAGTTCTTCCTCTGCTTTTCGTAAAGACTTGTTGGTCTCTTCCAGTTCATCGATTTGTCGGCTAAGAGCAGTTAATTTTAACCGGAGCTGACGATTCTGACTGTCTTCATTAGTTAGCTTGGCCATCATTGCTTCTTGGTCTTGGGAAATCTTAGTGTTTTGAGCTTGAAGTTCAGCTTCCAGCCTGCAAGCTCTCTGTCCCTCTTCTTGAACTTTTGCTTCAGCAAAAGCCAGCTTCTTATGCGCTTGTTCTGCAGAGGTGATTAGTTCTTGAATTTTTTCACTTTGTTGATTCAATTGCTCAGTGAGTCTTTGCTGTTCATCTACCACCATTAAAGCAAAGGATTTCAGTTTAGTCAATTCTTCTTTCAGCTTAGATATTTTCTTGTTGCTTTCCTTCTCTTTTTGTGCCTGATATGCTGTTTCTTGTTCCAGAAGCTTTTTCAATCTGTGAGAGGAAATAATATTGTATTTTCTGGTCATTCTAAGGGTCCTTTAAAAACACACTTGAAATATTATGTCATCTCTGCCAGATGTATGTGAACATCCACTTGTAACTACAAACAGACTTCTTCTAGAAGGGGGAAGTGCCCCAAAGCCTTATTTTCTACTTGGAAGTTCTTTTGTAATGGACAGTTTGGTATGATTATTTAGACTTAACTTCAGTAATTATGTATCTTTGATTGCATTTTCAGCAGTGGAACACAACATTTTCGTGTTCTGCACTGGAACAACACTAATCTTGAGTGTTTGCTGAGACTGGGGATGTGTATGCAGCTGTTAGACCTGCTTTTTTTTTTTTAATTTTTTTTTTTGGTTGTTGTTGTTTTTTGCTTGTTTTGGTTTTTCTTTGTTTGTTTGTTTTGTTTTGTTTGATTGGTTGGTTGGTTTTGATTTTAGTTTTTTCCCTAAGAAATGTGATTAACAAAATGGTTGAGATACCTCAAGGGTAGGTATCATTCACAGCATCATAAACTTCCTAATAACTTCAAGAGACTTATAAACCATCTTGATGTTTCATAATGAAACCTGGATGTTGAAGTACTTGAGGAAAACACAGCCACTCTAGACAGTGGGACTGCTTAATGTCAATTTCTAAGCCACACATCAGAGCAAATCTAAACATTGCAAATAAGTCACAGTCCTCAGTGAAAACACAGGCCTTGTGACCTTGTGTCATACACACACACCCCTCCTCAAAAAAAGTAGTCAGGAGATAAACATTTATCAGGTTATGCCCTTTGAACTTAGGAATGACTGAATATCTTCCTGTCTGTTAGGTTTGAATTCAGTCCTATATTCAAAACCTTGTGGATACAAACTAAGCGTAATCCTACTTTTTCATGATTCTTGAAAGTTTTCATAACCATAAAACTGTTGAGGTTGGAAGAGACCTTTGAGATCATCAAGCCTAACTCCTTGTCTAGAACTCATAATCCCACCACTACTACTAAGCCACTACCACTAAACCATGTACCTAAGTACCACATCCATACATCTTTTAAATACCCCCAGGGATGGTGACTCCACCACTTCCCTGGGCAGTCTGCTCCAATGTGTGATAAACTCTTTCTGTGCAGAATTTTTTCCCTAATATCAAACCTGAACCTCCCCTGGTACAGCTTGAGGCTGTTTCCTCTTGTCCTGTCACTTGTTGCATGTGAGAATAACGGTTTTCCAAAATGAGTTTTGCAAGTTTATATTAGTATTCAGTCTTCACCAAAATGAAACCTACTTAATCTGTTAGAGACTTGGGATGAGATTATGCATTTGATTATGTAAGATGCTAAAAATACCTCAAATAATTATATTCTTTAGGAGACGTGAGTCTCCATTTAGGGAAATGAGTTGTGTATGACAGCTGTAGCTGCACAAAATGACTGCTTCAGCACCCACCATCTGAGGCCTCTTGCTTTGTTTTCACTGCTTCTCCCCCCACTCCTCGACATATGTTGACATATCTCTAGCTGTTGTTGCTGAAACATAAAAGTCTTCTTCCACCTTTGTCTCAGTTTACTACTGTGATGCCCTTGCCCAACTGATGAGTCTTTTGCAGCTTTCTGCTAACAAGCTTCCTGTTGCAGCCATCTTTTTAGTTCAAGAAGAGCTTAGATAAGGGCTTCCTTTGCACAACACTTTATTAGCTGTTGACTGACTGGAGGCATGTGTTTCTGGACATTTCATAGGCTGCCTTGGTGCATCCCCTTTGACAGCACTGCAGTTTTCTGGCATGGAGAGAGTAAATCCCTGCCATTCTACAGCTGTCCATCAGACTAGTGTAGAAGTCTATAACTAGGAAATTTCGTATAACATCATCACCATCCTCATTATATTTTTCTAGTTCATACATTGCACAATATTAGATGTAATTCAATGCTTTATATGAAAAATGGCCAAAATGGAAAGTAGCAATAAACAGAGTTGATATCAAAGCAGCCCTGGATTATTTACGAGAGTCAATTAACGTCATGAGGAAACAGACATGAAAAGGTGTAAGCAGAGTGGGAACTTGTGAAATGAGCTTGAGGGAATGCTGCTGCTTGACAGAAGAAATAAATGGTGAGAAGACTGCATCATATTCAAAGGAAACATTTTATTATGTTGTTGGTGTATAAACTTTTGTCCACTTTCAGTGCTACTTTCAGTTTGAGTTCTTTTTGGTATATAAAAAAATCTATCTTTTCTCTCCACCCTTGTCTCCAAATGCTTTAGTAGTGAAGTTCAGTTGATGATTTACCGTTGCCATAGATATGAAACCATAACAGAAGCATAACTAACAATTTTATTTGGAGTGAACTCAGTTCTAATGTGTGCATGAAGTTAAGACATCTTATATTAATACTGTTAAAATAGACTTGGGACTATTAGCATATGATTTATTTTAGCTTGCTTCACTATAATGTGGTTTTGTAAGGCGATTTTAGCTGAGGTCATTAACAGCTAAATTAATCAGTGTTTTACCCCACACTTCTATATTAGCTAGTTGATATCTCTCTGGCCAAATGAAACTGTAATGCTCAAGTGCTTGAATAAAGTAGTCTAACCAAATCTCTGATTTGAATGGAGTGTCTGAATTACTGGTATCTGACCTGGGTAATTGTATAAACTGTGGATTTTCGAGAGGCTATGTTTCTTCGGTCATTCCAAAAAGACTTGAAAGTATTTTAAAATATTTCCTTCATTCAAAAGATAAAATGCAATTTTAAGGTTCAAACAGAAATGTACAAATATTTCTGAACCCTGAAATTTATTTCTTTTGGAAAAAAAAGTCCTTGAAATCACTGCATTGAAATTAAGTTTCAGAGCATAGGGCACAAGCTGTGAGGTTAAAGGATTTTAATGTGGTTTCAAAAAATAAAAAGGGACTATGTTAAGCATGGTTGAGTTTTATATATATATAGAGAGAGAGAGTAAGCTTTTGCACTTGTTTTTGATAACTGTATATTTATTATGTAGTCTTGTACAGAAATATTTATATAGTCCTACACAGAAAATTCCTTTAATAGTACTGAACAGATAATGCTTCCTTAGACAGTTGAGACTGATATTGTAAAAGTCTCAATATTTGGGAGTCTGTTAATATTTGTAGAGGAATTTTACCTTGGCTGTTGAATTCCTGTTCCGTGGTTCAGTAGGTCACAGCAACTGTGTCTTCACGTATGCACTTAAGAATCAAAGAGGCCCTTAAAATGTTTGGAAGTTTTGTTTGAGTATTTGTTATTGGTTCATGTGTTTGTTTGTTTGTTTGTTTGACTGATTTTTTTAATGAGTTACTGGGTTTCGGTCAGCTTACTTTGGACAATGTGACTTCTGCAGGTCAGGGTTTGATTATTCATAGATTCATAGAATGGTTTAGTTTGGAAGGGACCATAAAGATCATCTAGTTCCAAACTCCCAGTCATTGACAGGGATGCCCTCCACTAGATCAGGTTGTTCAAGGATTCATTCAACCTGGCCTTGTACACCTCCAAGGAAGGGGCATCCATGACCTCCCTGAGCAACCTGTTCCATTGTCTCATCACCTTCCCTGTAAATAATTTCTTGCTAAGATCCAGTCCAAGTCTAGATCTACTCTTCTCAGGCTCCAATTCATTATCTCTTTTCTTACCACTACAAGCCCTTGTAAAAAGTCCCTTTCTAGCCTTCTTAGGTATATCATTTGAGTTAAGACAGGTTTTATGTTTCATTGAAGAAGGACTGTAACTGGCAATAGCACTTTGTGATATCTAACATGTTTTTGTGTCAGAAAATACTTTTTGGTAACTCCATCCAAAATACTTTCTCCCTGAATAAGAGTATTTGAAAGCACAATTTTACCAAAAATATGCAAAGGTCCAAAAAATTTGGCTTAAAAAAATAATAGTTTAGAAAAAGAATAGGAACTCCCCTCCTCAATAAAATGTTTTCATTGTTTTCATTTCTAGTTGAACTTTCATGATCATAGTCAAAGGTAGGTATGTCATTTAGTCAAAGCTTTCACAGATAATTCCAAGCAATTGACTTCGTAGAACTACAAGAACTCGCTCTGAATCCAAGACAGCAAAAACAGGCACTGGAAATTGTTTTCATGAACACAAATGTTATGTAGTTAAACAGAATCAGGGCAGTATCTTACTACTTCAGAAATTCTGTTACAAATTTCTGCCTTTTTGTGGCTTATGATCTTACGTGTTGGCAATACCAGTTACCTGCTCTTTTATTCCTTAAAGAAGATGTATTTGTCAGCTTTCACTGTAGTTTCTTTCCTCAGTACACATGCAATGACTGAATACACATCATTAACACCAAGAAGTTATGTCGTCATGTTCTCCAGATTTTTTTTTTTCCAAGTGTCTTTAGCTTGAGCTACATAATGTTATATTTAGCCACATAATAGAATCATAGAATTGTTTTGGTTGGAAAAGGTCATTGAGTCCAGCGATCGACATAACACCACCATGGTCATTAAACCATGTCCCAAAGTGCTATGTCCATATACTTGCCACCCCTGAGGATGGTGACTACCACCTCCTTGGGCAGCCTGTTTCAATGCCTTACCACTCTTTCTGTAGAAAAAGAAACCTTTCCTGTTATCCAGCCTAACCCTCCCCTGACACAATTTCAGACCATTTCTCCCATCCTATCACTGGTTACTAAAGATACTATGGTTATGTATTCTCTAGAAAATGTGAGGGCTTCTGAAAGAGTTCATTGTCTTGGTGTCAAGTGATAGCATTTTAAGTGGAGCTTTCCATTGTCATGGGGGAACCAGTATTATGTCTATGCTGTTTTATTTATGTATTTAGAGGGTTATAAGGGGATGACTTACTCCTTTAAGTTTCAGGGAAACCAAAGAAAGCTTGGGAGATAGAGATTGCGTGACCCTAATTTTTTAATTTTTGAGCTTTTTCACAGAATCACAGATTCACTATTGTTGGAAAACACCTTTAAGATCACCAAGTCCAACCATTATCTCTATCATAATAATTATTCTGAGAATAATAAAAATTAAAATGTCATTTGTTTGGTTTTTTTTCTCTCTGCAATCTTGTAATAGCAACTTTGGAAAAGGCTGAGTTCTCTAAGGATGCAAGTGGAATAGATGATGGTTTGTAAAACTGCACATCCACTAAAGTATTGAGGGGATTTTAATATATACCTAATCAATGTCTTTGTTTTTATCAGCTCATTCTGCAGAAATGACTGAGATTTTGAATGCCTGTGACTTCTTTCTCACTCTTTTTAAAATTCTTTTGGAGTTGTTTGTTTTGGTTTTTTGGTTTTTTGTTTTTTTAAATCATGAAGATAGATCTTTTTATCTAGCTTGTGCTCTTCACCTTTCCCCAGGTAAAAGATATGGCATACTAGAGGTTCTGCAAGTTATAACATGAGAGAGATCTGCCTGTAAAGCTTTTGGACATGTGCTTGAACTTCCCCTGTATAATGCAAATAAAATCACTGAGCTGTAAGCTTTTTAGTGTAGATGAAGTCATGCCTCCTAGTCTGAGGCATTCTTCCCAGTTAGCAGTAAGCTACGATCTGGCCTTTAATAAAAGAAGAAACATTCTTCATAATTTCTGGTAAATCTGAAGTCGTTGTAATTTTTGACACCAGTACAGTGAAATACTTATTTTCAGAAGAAAGCAAATCTGTCTATGCTTCCGCTGCAACAAAGTTTTGGTTTTTTAAAAATGTGTTTCTGCTCTCGAAGTGCTCCTCATTTTTTTTCTTCTTTGTCTACAATTTTGCTTATTGATGTGTAGTTTTTATGAAGGCATATCTTATAGCTACCTTTGTGGCTTTCTTTACTAATGCTTCTTTCTCCCCTCACCCCCCACCATAAAGAAAGTGAAAAGCCTTTGAAATGACAGCAGCAACAACGTGCCATAGCTATTGTGTAATCTGTTGGCTTTATCTGATTCAGTCAGCACTTCTCAACAGAATGCAAACACTTCTTTTTAAATTTGTTTTCCAGTATGTTATTTTTGTATATATATTTCAAATCATTAGTTTATATTAGGATGCAAGCCTCCATAAATTGTCTCAAGTGCAAGGAACTATGTGTAAGGCAAATTTCCCCATAAGGGAATTTATTTTATAAAATGAGGATGTTTAATGAGTGAGGTGTGAGTTCTGTTTATTACTCCACTGACTCCCATGAAGTAATTAATGCATTATCTGATGCTTAAAATGCTGACTTGCTTTACAAGTCATCATAAAAGTCATGTATGATGGATGTTGTTGCCAGTTCTGGGTTAATGGGCAAAATTTCAAATGGAGAACTAGCTGTATTTAGCCATGATGCTAAGTAAACATATGCATTCCTAAAAAAAATTAATTAGTCTGTAACAGAAAATTTGTAACCACGATTTCACAACTGCTGAGCCACTGAAAATTTGTCCTCATGATAGAGAAATATTGGCACTCAAACGTTACGAAATTAGTGACCATGTTAGGAAATTGGTACGTTTACTGACACTAAATGGCATGGTAATTTTTTTAACAAATGTATGTTGATTAATGTCAGACTGGACTAACACTCACTTCTAGTTGTAGTAATTCTAATTTGACACTAAAATTAATTTTTGATTTCTCATGAAACCTCAGATTAAGAAATTAGTTTTCTGACCCTGTTTCCTCTCGTCCTATTGATTGTTACTCGGGAGAAAAGACCAACACCGGCCTCACCCCAACCTCCTTTCAGGTAGTTGTAGAGAGCAATATGATCTCCTCTTAGCCTTCTCTTCCTCAGAATAATTAATCCTAGTTCCCTAGCCACTCCTTGTATGACTTGCCACCCAAAGCCCTCATCAACCTCGTTTCTCCTCTCTGGACACACTCCAGGACCTCAATGTCTTTCTTACACTGTGGTGACTAGAATAGTACTCAAGCTATGGCCTCATCAGGGCTGAGTACAGGGGCACTATCACTTCCCTGCTTCTGCTGAACACTGGTTTTGATACGGTCCAGGATGATGGTGACCTTCTTGGCCACCTAAGCACACTACTGTCTCATGTTCAGCCAGCTGTCCACCAGCACCCCCAGGCCCTTTTCCAGCAGGCTGCTGCATTCCAGCCACTCTGCTCCAAGTCTGCTGTGTGGCTCTTTTCTTCTTCTCTTTCTAGATTTAACAGCTATTTCCGGTATTGTTGAAGTTTGTATCTTTTACTGTTGGCATTTCAATGGCATATAATTGTATATGTACCATGACTGTTAATCCTTTTCTGTTCTAAATCTAAATGCATCGATAACCTAACAGGCTCATGAAAATACCGCTTGGATTTTGTTAGGTAGTAGTTTGGGATTTTTTTCATGTTACCATAGTGCGTATTCATTCCCCACCCCCTTTTGTCTATCTCATCTTCTCTCCACTCTGCATGTAAAGTTGGAAATAAAGCAAGTAATTGCAGATGTAACACCAGAATTTGGAACTCTTCAGATTTACGTCAGCCAGGAAATTATAGTTTTGCAGATGGAAAGCTTTCAGAATGAAATGGGAAGATAAACCACAAGAGATGTTGTACAGGGGTCAAAGCAACAAGACTGAGGCAGAACTTCTCAGTTACTCATCCAGGTTCTACTTTTGTCTTTCCTTCATCTTTAATATTTAAAGTTTTGTGCCTGAACTTAAGATTTCTCAGTCTGGAAAAGCAGTCCTATTTTACTGCAACAGATTATTTGAAGAATTAGTATTAACTACTGCTTTTCTATACTGCTTTTTTGTAATTCAATGACAGTGTCATTGAAATCAGTTCATTCAGTTTGTTGGGAGAGGTCCTATGTCTTTATGAACCTGAGCTTTGTTTTAAATGGATACTTTAAGCATTACTGCTAGAGCATAATTACTTGTCCACAGCTACTGAATCTTTTAAAAAATCATCAGTATTATAAACCACTCAATGCTACAGGATAAACAGCACAATCTTATTGCTTTATTTTTATTTTTTCTCACCCGTGAGTAGGTCTGTTTGGAGTGTCAGGACTGTTGCACATCCTTAGCATTGCAGGCTGCTGCTAGGACTTAACAGCTATAGCAGGAGTTCATCAAAATTCTGAAAACTCTTAGAGCCCTGCCTGCCTCCCCTTTATTCCCTGTGGGAAGATTGGGCACAAACTATAATTGTAGCTTGCCCAAGTTCTGGAAACTTCTGGTCAGGCTGCTACTAGCACCAATTATCCCAGTCATACGTGTTTAGTTTGTACCAGGCAAATACTACTTAGTTATCACTGGCATGCTATGTTTACTGTGGATGGAAGTGTAATAGTTGGAGGGATGATTTTTTTATGCTAGCTATTTAATCGGGATCATTCAAGTGACTGAGGACTTTGCAGAAGTTCCAATTCCCTGGTTAAGTCTGTTGCTTCAGCTCTGTGTAAATTTGTTATCCTTCAGTCATCTTTTTACACCTTTTAGTTTAGCTCTAATACTTGTTTTAGAGTAAGAGAACTATCTAAATTCTCTTTCAGCAATTTCAACCGATAAATCCTGTCTAGAATTTGATTGTTTGTGGGTTTTTTGTTTTAAATCCTGTGTGTACCCCTGTAGTGTGTAGGTTCAGGGGTGACCTCTTTTTCGGATGTTTTTCCTGAGGGACAGTTGGGAAAGTAACTGGTTGGTTTTTTGGTTTTGGTTTTTTTTTTTTATCTGATTCACCTGGGACAGTGCTATTGCTGCAGTCTTGACCAGAACTGGGCATAATTGTGCAAGGATCCAATTCATACAAACTTTCAGTTTGTTAATATTTTTGGTATGACAGAAAATGGCACTTAGCCAAGAATAACACATCATGTTACTCAAAGGAGACTGGTCAGTTCTAAATGTCATTTTCCCATAACATCTACATGAACTGAATGTTCTCTAAAACAAATTTAACAAACGTTTTATATAGAAATAAATAGGCACTATGTCTATCTTATACTAACCATAGCCTTATTTGTATATTATCAGTCATTGAAAGCAGTGGTAAAATTTAGAACTTTCCACCCTGCTAGGATCATTTCCTCTGTTGAACTGAAGATGTGGTTGCTGCTGATTCCGGATAAGCTTGTCAGTCATAGAGTGGCCACTTACTGTCCAACTTTTCTAGATGATAGTGTGGTTGAAGTGAGGATGGTCCAGCACCCTGTCAAGCTGAGTCTTAAAACTGTCCAATGTAGTGCAATCCACTGCTTCCTTTGGGAGATGATTCCAATGTCTAACTGCTCTTGTAATGAAAAATTTTCCTCTAGTAGGAATCTCCCCAGCAGTAACTCACACCCATTACCTCTTGTCTTTTCCATGTGAGTGACTTCATGTAAAAAGAGACTTTGAATCCTCTTGGTAACCGTGCTTGGTGTACTGGTATATGGTAATAAGGTCTCCCCTAAACCTTCTTTTTTCAAGGCTAAGTGAACTCAGTTCTTTCAGCCTTTCCTCTTATGGCAGCTCTTCCAGTCCTCTGATCATTCTTTTAGACAGGTGGAAGTTGGCTACAAACTGTAATATGTTTTCCACATTCTTATGTGCTGAAATTGTGTTTACAGCTGCATAGATTGAACATTATAAATTGAAGAAAGCTGCTTCAGTACTTCATGGGACTGTGTGGGAAGACTGTAAATTTGTATCATTTGGAGGAATGGTACCGGTTAAAAACAATTAGACAAACATTCCTCAGGAATGATGTAGGTGGTGTCAGTCTTGTGCAGGTAGATATAATTCTGTGACTTCTTCAGGGCCTTGTTTGTACTCGTAAAATCTTTATTACATACGAACATTCCAAGAAAAATGATAAGCCCTTTTTCTGGTGTGCTTGTTTTCTGAAGTAGCTCTGTATATTTCTATAAGAAACTGAGTGTTTAAAGACTGGGGTTAGGTGGTACCTCCCCCTGTCCCCTCCCTTTTTATTTTCTTTTTTTTTTTTGGCAAAAAACACGAACCTCAATTTTTACCGAAAATTAACTTGAGATATTTAATTTTTTCTTGATGCAAAGTTGCATGAAACAATGTAGTTGAGGAGTTGTAATAAGGAAAACACTTTAATCAGATTTGCTATTATGCTTTCAACTTTTTCTAGTAGCAAAGACTGGAAGTAATGAGAGCAGTAATAACACTAGTGTCAAGCAGAAACTGAATATGCATCTTTTTCCTGATAATATGAGAGTGTCCATTTTCTCCAGGACTGAGTTGGCCAACACTTCGTCTTGGAGAGCACAGGTGAAAGACAGGTTATAGCAATGCATTATAGTGTAGTTGGCTTTGAAGCTGCAAGCACTGAAGAAGGCTGCTAGTTTCTTGCTTTACAGGACATGACCTTCAGAAATTGTATTAATACTATTTTGATGGACTACAAATTGCTTCTGGGTACAGTTCTATGTATTGAAGCTCTGTAGTTCTGAGGTCTTTTCTCTGTGGGACATAATTATCTTTCTTGCTATCTGTCCTAATCCTGTTAAATTTCTTGCTGGATGTCTCCTATATCTGGATGTGTTGGAACTTGAAGCGTGGGATGTTTGGAAGTTGCATTTTCTTTTGTTTCAGTAGGACCTCAGGCTACATTGCCCTGGGAGCACTTGGTGAATCATCTGAAGGTCCATAGTCAGTGCATGTTTGTTTAAAGAGTGTTAATCCTTAGCGTAGGGGCTCTTGTTAAAGATTTAAGTTTAGATGGTTTCTCCAGTTTTATCCTCTGTTTTAGGCTACAGCATAGGGAACTACAGAATATTAGGAAGAAATTCTTTACAGTAAGGGTGGTGAGATACCAGAACAGGTTGTCCAAGGAGATTGTGGATGCCCCCTCCCTGGAGGAGTTCAAGGCCAGACCGGACAGGGTCTAGAGCAACCTAGTATAGTGGAAGGGGTCCCAGCACATGGCAGTGGTGGGGACTGGAATTAGACGATTTTTAAGGTCCTTTCCAACCCAAACTATTCTATACATGTTTGTTTGTTTGTTTTTTTAATGGTTATAGTTCTAACCAAGGTTTACTTTGTAGATTTAATTCACACATTTAAATAATAATTTAAGGGGTCACTTCAGTTGTGGTGAATTAAGTAAAGAACAAGTTTTATTCTCAGACTGTCCCTGGCGGTGTTCAAGGCAGGTTTGGACGTGGCACTTGGTGCCATGGTCTAGTCTCGAGGTCTGTGATAATGGGTTGGACTTGATGATCTTTGAGGTCTCTTCCAACCTTGCTTATACTGTGATACTGTGATACTGTGATTATGATGTGTTGAAGTAAGACTTTTCCATTCTTCTCCAGCCTTGGTAGTTAACTGGATTAAAAATCAAATACCCCAAAATACTAATACCAAAACTTTAGTCGTATGTCCACTCAAAGGGACAATAACAGTTTGTATCTAGAAGCAGCTTTTTTTCTTTTATTTGGTAGCTACTTCCATGTATATTCAACAGCTGAAGTAACTGCTCCTTGCTTTGGAAATAAATACTTCTCTGTTTCTTAGGAAAAATCCCAAAATTGTTCAGATGAAAAAGTGCATTTAACTAGTTCTAAGCATTCTACAACCAATGGTTTCTTAAACTTTTTAAAAATTGATTAGGACAGTCTTCCTAAAGCCAAAATAGATACTTACTTTTTCCATCTTTACTTGGTTTCCAGTTTTCTTTCTCTGCCTTTCAAAAACTCACAGAAAAGAATTTTTTTTTTTGAAAGAGGAGGATCCTGTGCTTGTACGCTTCCCCTGGCCCTTCATAGGAAGACTTCTAGACTCCAAGTGTTCCCTATTCTTCAAACAGCTGTTAATTCAGTCAAACATTCTTTGTCTTGCTGTTGTACCCCAAACTGATTTATAACTTAGTATCATTATGGGACTGAAGGGATTTGGCTACATGCCTTACTTGATCTCTTTTCTTGCCTCTTGGCTGATGATCTGTGATGTTCGGGTTCTATTTTCCTATTTTCAGATGTCACTCTAAAAATGGAGGAGCTATAGCATGCTTTCATGTACAGTATGTTTCTCATGTAATACATTTTAGCTTTTATCATTAATTTATAACATGGCTTTAAACTCTGAAAATAAAAAGAC
Source organism: Ramphastos sulfuratus (assembly GCA_013399055.1). NCBI lineage: Eukaryota > Metazoa > Chordata > Aves > Piciformes > Ramphastidae > Ramphastos > Ramphastos sulfuratus. Next base: position 46,860 of record WBNM01029360.1, on the reverse strand, counting down.
GCAATTTTTCTCTAGAGAAATTTGCTAGTTATTTGGTTAACTGTATTAGCCTAAATATTTGAGAGTCATTTACAAGTTGTAAAACATTTTGTTGAACTGTGATTCCCTTCACCCATTGAATCCTAGTTGAAACAGGGTATAGCAATAATCATTCAGAGCTTTAAGCAGAGGATGGGAACAAATCAAAGGCAAGCAGGCACTTTCCAAAGAGGCTATTCCTTTGTGTTCCATGTTACATTTTCTTCCATCCTCGTTTACAGGACTTAGCGAAATATGTGAGCTTGGAGATTATTGTCAGCTGTTGTCTGGTGCTTTCCTGAGAAGGAATCAATGTGCACAACCTAGCACAAGCCTAAACATTCTCCACAGGTTGCTGTTGTCCCAGCATCACCCTCATAGGCAGTCTGTTTCATCTCTCATGAACTGACCTATATTGAAGCTGCCCTTGCTGTCTTCACTTCACATGCTTTTTATCCCCCTGCTCTGCTTACACATTTGCAAACAAATGGCATATACCCATTTATATGATTTTGGAAACATGTATGTTAGGACCTGCAAGGTTCATGATGGTCATTTCATTGAAGTCAATTCAGTGTATCATTTGAGAATGACAGGGGGCACTAGTGAAAAGGCTTTTCTCTTTACATGAAAGAGTATGGTACTGTTTTCCTAGTAAAGGAAATGCTTTGGCTTGCGGCATTAACAAACTGCATTTTTTTTCCATCTTCCTACATCCAAGTTAGTGTGGTCAGCATTGGATTTCAGATCTTAAGGTCATGGGTTGGCTACCCCAAATGTGGTGGTGTTGCACACCTAGGTTCAAGTGACCAATGTTTAAAAATAATTTAGATTCATATAGTTCACTTTCCTCTTTTCTAGTTAGAAATCCAAAACAGAATGGCTGTAGTAAGGCTGAGAATGTGTTTGACTGAGAGAAGTATTTTGAAGTTGAAAACGACAACAAAAAAGCCTGTGGCATTTGTTAGGCTTCTTTTGAGAAAACTTTGTGTGCCTAAGTAGAACAGGATCGTGTTTGCAAATGTGGTAGGTGACATTAGTTTCATGTAGGCCAAACTTAATGGTGAAAAAATTTCCTAAGTTTCCTCATAATTTGACTTAACTAGAAGTTACCAAATTTTACCAGAATATTGATTAATTCCATAAAAAGCTAATGGAATTCAGTCAGCTTACACTTGCTCTTAGATGGTTTTGTCCATGTGCTGAAATCCAATATGTAACTGAAATGTGAGTTTTATGAGAGCATTATTTTCCATTTTTAAACAGCCAGTCTTGTGTAGGATTTTTTTGTTTGTTTGGGGTTGGTTTTTTTGTTGTTTTTTATGGTAAAAGCAACATGCTTCTTCATTTCAACTTTTTACTCTTTTTTCCTCTTTCTCTTATGCTGTTATAGTAGTTGCCATGCAAACACTAGATCAGCTTTGTGTCTCAAATAAAAAAAGGACAAAGTTTAAAATCCACTGTCTGCAATCAATTTGAAAAAAAAATTACTTTGACTATTATGTTTAAGGCAGATCTTTAAGAAATTGAACTCATAATGTTTGTAAAGTGCAAATATTTGTTCCTTCCCAGGCCATTGGAGCCCTGTAGAGGCCAAAGAGATCTAGTTGATTTGTTGTTTCACATCCCTGAAATGTATGCAAGATTAATATTTCTCTTATCAGAAGTACTTTTTTCCCTAATTTACATTTTCAGTCATGTTCACTAGAGCTTTGTGTACCCTACCTAAGTGTATCTCTTAGAAGTTTGTTGAAGCATGAGCATGAATAGTAAGGTGGGCTCCTCTTTGCTCAGTTGCTGTGACCATGGAATGTAAAGCAAAAGGGCTAAGTTCTGCCTAGCAACCACTCTCTGTGGTCATCCATAGGTCCTCTGCCCGGCTGAAAGCTGAAGTAAGCCAATTGTGTTGCATCATCACGATATGCACAAGGAGTTGTAGCAGAAAGGGTAACTTCTAAAACAGGCAGAAAGTGCATGCATTTATCAACTTGAATGACTAGGCTTATAAGATTTTCAGTTGTGTTGAAATGTTGTTTATCAAAGGTTGGTTTGGCCTTTAATCCCCAAACTTTCCATGTTGCTATTAAAGGAGGGTCATGCAGTGATGTTGCTGGGCGTTTGCTCAGCTAGCATTCGTTTATTGCATGAACATTCACCTCTTCACTGTCACCTCAGCTCTGTTGTTCTGGTGAGGAGGCAGTGCTTTGGGAGGTGTTGTTTTTGTACTGTTTTTAACTGGAGGTACTGACTGCCTCAAGAAATCTTCAAAGCTGTTTTCTATGAATTTGTGAACATGAATAAAGTGAGCTATGAGTGCCTGAATGTGCTGCATTGGTCCATCAGCGTGAGTGCTGTTACTGACCTTCCAGAAACAACATGGTCCTCTGGACATGAAATCAAAGTAATTTTTGTCTCACTGACAGAAAACTCAGCAAACCTCAAAATCAGCATAACATACTGAGAGGTGTTAAGCCTCAAAATGTCCATTACTTCACTTAAATTGAAAGACTGGGCACTACGTTTAGAATTTTTCAGCAATGCCTCTCACTCTCTTGAAGCTAAGTAATACAGTTTCATGAATGGTTGAACTAATAAAGCTTTCAACTGCTTCAAAGCTCAACATAAACCTCAAAGATGCTGTGGCAGTACCCATTCAATATGAGAAAAACAAACCTAAGCAATTAAAAAGATTCTGGTTTTATTGCTAAGGCATAGTTTCTAAGTTCAAATCAACTTGATGACAGGGTAAAGTATTAAAGGGAATTAGTTATGAGTCAGAACTAAAGTGTTATAGGATGTTTTTAAAGATATGCCTTCCTACAGTGTAACCTCTTAGGATTTCATGACTTGGATATTTTAATTGCTTCTTTAATGAGCTATAGTCAAGTAATACCACATCCAAGGTCTGAGAGAAGCTGTTTGCAGGAAATGTCTAGAGGAGCAGTGACTGCTCATTTACCCATTCCAAACTACACCTGGGAAAGATTTTTTTCTTGAAGAAAAGGAAAACTTTTTAAAGATAAAGGGAAAACCAACCTTTTAAGAACTGCCACAGAGGGGAAGGTTTCTGAGAGTAAAACCAGGCTGTTTTGTTATTTTTTTTAATCCCATGGCAGTTGCAAATATGATAATTCGTCAGAGTATTAGGTAAATAATATGAAAGTGCTGTCACTCAGCAGAAATCAGTAACAAGTGTAAGTTACATCCTTTGGTTTTCTAGGTCTAAAAATTCTGCTGTCAGCAGTTACGTGACATGTCAGTGGAGGGAAGGGAAGTGACGAGGAAGGAAGATAGAGTCAATGAAGTTCATTTCTGCAGGATATACTTGTTCTTAAAATGCTTTCTTTTTACATTGGATACTATAAAAAGTTATTATAAAAGAAATACAATTGAAGAAGTGCAGTTGCTGAAGGCCGAATTATGTGATAATTATTTTCCTTTACTGTCTCCTTTTACTGTTAACTGATGCAAGCTAACATTTTAATTGCTTAAAATTAGATCTTCTCAATGCAAATTAATAAATCTGATAAAGCAAAAGGGTGTAATACTGGGGGAGGAAAACATGAGACATCTTAATCATTATACCTAATTTTAATTATCTTGGACTTTTACCAGTATAAATGAGAGCAAAATTGTCCTGTAAGTATTAAGTGAAGAATATTTTCCCATTCAGTCTGAGGAAGACAGGCTATGGGAAATAAAGTTCTCCTGACTTTTGATGGATGTTATGATTCTTAATAGGCTAGCAGCAGTCACAGTACAGATGGTATTTTGGATAATGCTAAAGCAGTAATTAATGATGTTACCCTTCCTTCTCTGCTGGATTTGGAGGAATTGAAATAGTTTCTTACCTATATATCCTTTTTCCTATTTCTTTTTTTATCCTATATGGTTTTTTTTCTTCTAGTTACTTACTGCCTTTATCAAATACATACATTTATTGCATGTATAGCATTTCCATGATTATTTCTTAATCACATTGTAGCTCTAAAACTTCAGCTTATCCTTTAGACTCAAGATACTTTTTTAGGTCTGTTATTTAACTTTTGTTTATAACATATCTTTTAGTAACATAACTAACTTTTTAACATAATAACTTGACAATGTATTTCTTATTAGATGCACTAGTTATAGGATATAAAGGAAATCAATCAATTATTTATCAGTAAAGCCATTTAAAAGGACATGTGCAGGTCTGCAGACAGGACAGAAGAGTGAGCAGAAGATACTCTAAAGGGCTTAGGATACTGCTCCATGGTGTTGACTGTCTGCTAAAAACTTCTACTTGTTCCTTTTGCTAGGAGGCTATTTTATTCTCTGCATGCTATACATTGCTCTCTTCCCTGATTCTATTGCTAGGCAGATGCAAGGCATCACAGAGGTGTAAACTTGCTTGTTGCAAGAAAGATTCTCTTAGAAATATGGATGTGACAAATGATCAAATAATATACCAAATACCTGAATTATCTTCAGAATGTGTATCTATATATTTACATTTTTAGAAGCATCTGGAAAATAACTACTTGATATTTTCCTGTTGTTTAAAGAAAAGTCACAAAAATGTTCACACATGATATTTCAACTCAAAATCCATGTGTGCTTGATAGTACAGCAGTCCATATGATTGTTTCAGTTTTTACTGCTTAAATATATACTTAACAAGAATTTTGCAGGATTTAAAACATCAAATGGGGGGGCAGGGGGAAGCCCCTTCCTGCTGTCCTTAAGTTTAATAATGATTTAATTTTGTATTAAGGAAAATGAAAACATACAAGAAAAAACATGTTCTACTTTGAAGAAGAGTTTGACTTTAAAGGTCTGAAGAAGTCTAACTTTTCTAACATTTTATGTTGCTTATAAAACTCTGGACACCAATGCTTATTAGTTTGAATTTGCAAGAAATAGGACAGTATAATTGACTTAATTGCAGTTGCTCCTATAAACAGGGATTTGACAGGGTTTGGCCCTTAATTGAGGGAGGGAGGACAGTGCAATTTTCTATGCTATGTAGATGTGAATTATAAACACATTAAGGTCTGATCTCTCAAGGTGCTCAGTGCCTTGTCAGAACTGTTTTCCATTTTTTTTTTTTTTTTTGAGTTAATAACTGCAGCACTGTTCAGCATCTTGCTGAATAAGCTTTGAAGAGATCAGTGTGTTTTCTGATTTTGAAAGCCTCATAATTTATTTGTTGACCAGGATTTAGAGGGTTTTTTCCTTCAAAATCTGACCATTTTGTCCCCTTGTGATTTTGACACTTGCATACAAGACACAGAAGAGGGAAGCAGTGTGTAGGAGTTGAAAAGTTTGTTAGTAATTAAGCTAGTTAGAGTTGTGTTTCTTTCAGACAGAGCACAGTCTTATTGCAAAGTAATGTTTCTGGTGATTTAAACATCCCTCTAAACTACAGTAAGTTGTTCAAAAGTATAGTAAATACTTAGAGACATACGCGCGTACATGTCTGCTAATATATAGCATGTGCACATAAGTGCAGCATAAAGAGAGGCAGTAGCTCTACCTAATAGATTATAATGCTCTTGGACTCTTTCCACAGCTTGAAATGCAGTCAGGATTCTATCCGATCATTTGGAAAATGTGTGTAATTCCTAACTACCTCCTTCTTTAACATTAAATTAATTCCTCATCTCTTGGCACCGCAGGAATTTTTAAAACACAGGGTTTTTTTTTTTTTAACACTTGAAAAATCATCCTAATTCTAAGTAATAAGATCTCCTAGAAGCTGTTTTGGGGCTTTTCATTGTTTCTCAGTCCTCACCCCTTGCTTTTTGGAAAAGACATTTTTAAAAAAGGATCTCAAGAGGAAAAAGAATGAAGAGCCAATGCCTGCCAGAAGTTTGCTTCCCACCCTCTGCCTTACCTTGCGCTCCTGGACTATAGAAATCCTGGGTCAGCTATTGCTCCATGGTGCGAGGCGTTCAGCTGTAGCATCAGAGCTGTGAGCATTCCAGCAGTCCCACTAAACAATGAGAGATAGGCTCATTGCATGCCCCAAGCCTATGGAGCATTACGTCATTGCCTTCCCATATAAGGCACTCTGTGTCTGACTGGTGTACTTTAGTGATAGCCAGAACTTAGAAAGCTTATTAATGTGTTCTGGCTCCAGCTGACGCTCAGGACTGTGTGAAATATTTCATTTGTCTACCAATTCATGGCCAAGAAGAATGTGCGGAAGGTTTGGGTTAGGGCAGTTCCTTTCTATTATTGATAATAAAGTCATTAGAAGTTGTTAGCTGATTAGTTATAATGTTTTGCACTTAGTCTCACAACCTAGAGTTTGAGAAGGGAAAAATTAAATTCCAGGTAATTTTCTTTAGATGTTTTAAGGGAACATTCTCTTTTATCTTACTCTTTTGTTTATAGTTTTATATGACAAAAAATGTGACTTTATCTGAATGCCTCAGAGTGTGATACGAACTTCACTCCTTCCTTTATTTTTTTTTCCTTTGGTTCCTTTTTCTGATCCCCTTTTTTTTGGGTGTGTTCGCCCTGCTTTTTGTACCATTTTGCCCCCTCCTCCTTTTTCTTGGNTTTTTTATTATTTTTTTTTCTCTTCAATGTTTTTTCTACAAAACCCTTTCCTTTTCATATGTTTGTGTTTCAACTAACACAATTAAGCAGTCCAACTATTTTTAGTAAGAAGGCCATAAAAAAATTAATCATTTGTTTTTAATATTTAGAAAAGAGGCAGGAAGCCAAAAATTTAGATTTAGGTTGAAAAACTGAAAACATATCTCTTGTATTCCCTGCCCTTCAGTGTACTCCCTGAATAAACACTGAGAACATGAGGATGAAATAGTTGGAATAGACACAAAGTTTCTGGTTTAAATTCCACTGAGGCTTAGCAGGAGTTAATGAAATAAACTAATTTGTGTTGAGGCATTCTACTGTTTTGTGTAGCTCTGTGGAAGCGCATCCACAACTCATTGATTTTCAGCATTTGAATTTTAGTCCTTGGACAAACTGCAAGGTAGATTGAGCTGTCCTACTGCTTACACTAACTTAAAGCACTTGGCTTACTTGGGAGTGTTGTCTGTAGGTGTATGAAGAACAACTGATGATTAAAATATTTGCATTTCATTAAAAACACAGACATCACTTGTCTACCATACATGTATTTGCCTTGAATATAACCTGAAAAAGAGACTTATTATTTAGTTAGAGAATTCTAGCCAGACCTTTGTACTGTGACAGGGTAAAGACTTACTCAGAAGCATGCTGCTTGTGCATAGGGATAATCCTACTGTGGTCCCCTTGTAAGTTTCTGAGGAAGTTCATATAAGGCTGCTTGACCAGAAGACATCCAAATCATCTATTTAGTAATTCAATACTTGTATACTGACAAAACGTTTTTGGAGATACAGGAACATCTTCTTTAATATATCAATGGACAGACCAGAATAATATTTTATTTCCAATTTTAGGGAGATTTAATAATTATATGCAAACAAAACAATGAAATGAACCTGTCCTTTAGGTAGAATTTTACCATTAAGTTCCTTGGCTAATGTTTTTAGGAACTAATAGCATGGATCATTTGAGTCACTTAAAAGCTCATCTGGGTGATCTTGGTATGGGGAACATGGAGTTGACTTCAGCTGCAAACTCATCTTTCTGCGAGGACTGTTTAAAAAGGACAACTGTCTGAGAGCAGGCTGTAGAATAATGATGTATCCAATTAAGATTTGCAGGGGGGGTCAGGTAAGTAGATCTGTGAAAGGTAGCTGGGAGTTAAATGTGCATACATTCTTTTTTATGTGTGTGTGTGTGCAAGCATGCAAATAGAGTGAAAACTTCTGTTTCTGTATTTTACTTGTCTAATTCTAATTGTTTCCTTCCCTTTGCAATTGCTGGTTGGGTTTTTTTCCTGCATATTCCCTTTCACCTACACACCTCCAATCTCTCTAGTCTATCTCTGTATGACAATTGCCTGCATTTTTGTCCTCCTACATGAAACAGTTGTTGTAGACTATAACAGCTTTGAAGAAGAGGACTTCTCAAAAGCTGGGAATGAAAAATTCATCCTTAAATTCACTTCTGTTCTGAGTTGCTGGGTAGACGGCTCAGATAGTGCTTGTGATAAGTTTATTGGCAGTTTGGGGGCAGGCTAGAGCAGGGAATAGGGAATGCAAATCCTCTTGTTTTCTAAGTCTGTGTTTACATGTAGGGACAGCCAAAGTATGAACTTCTAGTTTCTTAATTAATTCTCTGTGATGCAAAAGTGCACATCTGTGACCTGCAAAGCAGTTCTATCAGAGAGCATCAGCTGTGTAATGACCTGAATTCTTTCTGTATAAAGGACAGAGTACAGTACTATTCCAAACCCTATTAAGGAACTTCATCATTAAAAATTCCACACTTTGGAGTACTATAACATGAAAAGCTTGTTTATATTTGAGGAAATTAATAGAGGTGCTGAGAAGCTTTCCTTTATGCTGTTTTTACAGTGTCTTTCAGTATCAGTAGGTGGAATACTGATACTGCTGAACTTCACCAACAAGGGAAAAAAAGGCTTTGGGCAGGCAGATATGCCAGTCTCATTGTCCATTGCTCACTGAAAATGAATTTGGTTTCCTTAGTTACTAGCCATAGTTGTTCAGAATTGGTGCACTTGCAAGTATTGTGACAGCTAAAGAAGCTGTGGATTTGTAGAAATTAGAGCCAAAATAAAAATGTTATTACATCATTTGGTGCATCTCTTGACAATGCGAGGCTGTGCCTAGCAGACTGCTTGCAGTGGCTTTCATCTAGTCTCTCTGCTTATTGTTTGTATTGTTATTTGTGTCCACATTCTCTCAGGAATTTACTTGGGGGGGGGGGGGGGGGGGGGGGAAGAAGGTAGAAATATAGAAGATTGTAGCAGACATGGAAAAGATAGGACAAATAAGCTAAAAGACTTTGACATTAGACTTTATCTTCAACTATCTGAATTCCTCCTGCTACTTCCATTGTTAAACTTCTCTTTCCTTTTCCTTCTCAAGGCAATTCACAGCAGCAGTTCTAGTGTCCTTAAACCCATAACCTATCTCATGCAGCATTTGACCCCTTCCTTTAGCCATTTTGTATCTAAGATAAATAAAGGAAATTAGAACTTAGGCCTCAGTTCAACAAAGCACTTAAAACATAGTCCTGTGTATTTTTATTGAAAAGGGAAAGAACTTAAGCATAAACCTGATTTTAATGATATATTACAATGCTTGGCCGAATCAGACTATTGATCACATTTACTTCATGTAGATACTGTTGAAGCTCAGGCTTTGAAATTGTCTATGGGGGCCTAAATCCTTAGGTTACTTTCATTATTCTAAAACAAAAGTACAAATATTGTCAAAGGTTTTATTTCATTTTACATGACTTAAAACCATTTGCTGTTTTGGAAGTGCTCTGCTTAAGCTTTGCAAGTGATACTGGAGAACTGAAAACACATGCAAGATCAACAAGTTGAATTTTAATGACTTGCTTAAATGAGATCTGATGTTTAATGTTTTAATAACTTGTGTGATTTCAAGGGTTTTTCTCCAGTGTAGGCTCAGCCTTGTGAAGTCTATGGGAGTTTTAACATTATCTCAGTGGAAGAAGTCTCGCTCCTTAATTGTTTCTTGGACTGATAGCATCCTTCAAAAATTTTCTATCCAGTCTGTCTTTGTTATTTCTCCTAGCATTTGTGATTGACATTCTCCCAAACTTCATCTCTGAAGTGTATTTTAGTGGTTTATATCCTATGCATAGAGTAATTTCTGAATATTACAAACATAAATATGGAGGCTCTTATGGCTAAGTGACAGTCTGAAATGCACTGACAACTGATAAATTTCATGTAGAAGACAAGTGGGAGAAGTAGAGGGAAGTTCTACAGATAACCTTCTTTAGATTTATGGGTGGAAAGAGATTCACGTCTTCATTACTGTGTGTTTTAATTTTTTTTGGCAGCACAAAGAAATACTTTCTCAAACTCTACTATTGTTTGCAGATTCCATTATTCTCCCTTTTTTGGCAGATAGAAATAAAATTCCTAGCCAAATATTAGGGATAATTAGATCCCTTCTTGTTGGGCGCCGCCTTTAGAAGTTGATGACTGCATCTCTTAACTGCTAATGACTTCTCTCCTAAGGAGAACTGGCAACTACTCCATATCTGCTGGAGAGGTGGTTTCCTCTTGTGTATGGGACCAAAACACTTTTTATAAAAAAGACATTTTCTGCACAACAGAGCTTAAATTAATAGAATCTAATGTGTATTCCTTCCTTGTGTCTATGTAAACTATATATAGCCAAGTAATCTTTTCTCCATAATGAAGTGTAATAGTGTTCTTTGGTAGGTGAAAGCTCTGCACAACGGTGTATTTTAAGATGCAGCTTGGAGGTTTGTTTTGTTTATGATGTTCTGCACTGAGGTTTTTTTTTAATTATCCCCACCCCTCTCAAGTATGCCTATCTTGTGGGGCTACTTCTGGAAGCACAACAGCCATTTCAGTAGTAATGCAATAGCACAACTGAGCCGTAATCATCTGAAGGCTGTTGCGGTGAGGTACCTTGAAAGATATTAAATTCCACATCTGGGAACATCCTTGAGAGTAGAACACATTTCAAATATCTGTCTTTAGTCCCTAGACCTCAGGAAAAAATGTAACACCATGTAATTAGCTGCCTACTCTTTTTTTTTCATCTGTCTTCTTTGAAATTCAGTCAAACCAAGATTCTTCATGTAGAATATTGGGGAAATAGTGTGACTGAAACATTTAGAGCTTGAAGTCTGACTTCACATGAATCCCTGCCTCAGATCTTTTCTACATGTTACCCTAAGCTGTGAATTCTGTTATTCTGTTCAAAGTGATCAAAACTCTTTCTGAGCAATTTAATTGTTGAATAGTAAACACAGGAATTTGAATGGAGTCTGGGGTTTGTATAGATGGAAATTGAATGTGGTGTCAGTGGAGGATGCTCCTTTCAAAGCTCTGATGCAGGTGAGGGGCTGGCGCATCTCTCCTGTGAAGAAAGGCCAAGAGAATTGGGGCTGTTCAACCTGGAGAAGAGAAGGCCCCAGAAAGGTCTTATAGCAGCCATCCAGTATTTGAAGGGTCCTACAGGAGAGCTGGAGAAGGACTTTTTACAAAGGCGTGCACTGACAGGATGAGGAGTAATGGCTTCAAACTGGAAGAAGCTAGGTTTAGATTAGACATTCTTCCCCATGAGCATGTTGAGGCACTGGAACAAGTTGCTCAGAAAAGTTGTGGAGGCTCCAACTCTGGAAGTGTTCAAAGCCAGTTTGGATGGACCTCGAGCAACCTGGTCTAGTAGAAGATGTCCCTACCCATGGCAGAGGGGTTGGAACTAGATGATCTTCAGTTCTTCCAACTAAAACCATTCTATGGTTCTGTGAGTTGCAGAGGTAAATCAGATTATTTTCAGTTCTTTCAATTCCTCCATATAACTGACCATCTCTTCTCTTCTGCTTTTTCCTTTGCGTTTCTTCACTTGTTGCTGGGTGATGCTGCTGAAGTGCAAACCCCAGCACAGGTAGAAGGGATTTGGCATTCAGTGTGTTCCTTACAGATTGCAAATTTTACAGGAGTCACTTGAGGCTGTGGTCTGCTTTAAGGGCACAAGCTTGTGCCATGCATGCTTGAGTGAAAGCAGAGTTGAATGCAGCTTAGGAACTGTCAGAAGGCTTGTTGGAACTGTTGATAATCATATGTAGAGTAATCCAAAGTTGTCATGCTTTTTTCTGTTTTAGTGCTTAAGTAGGTAGAATCCAGGATCAGAATGTAACATGAGTCTTACATTTCATTGTCATAATTCTGAGTAGTCTTCCCTTGCCTCCTACAGATTTGCTCAATGAAAATGCAGCTGTTAAGCAGAACTTATCTGGAAAGCTTGTAAAGTTGTAAAAGAATGACTGAGTGCTAAGGAAGGCAAATTTTGCAAGGGGCAAAACTATTTTTTTGTTGAATAGCCTGTAATAGGTGACTAAAACATAAACATGCTATTGAGCTCACGAGTCTTCCTTTGGGTCACTAGATGCTGGCATTTATGTTACAAAACCTACATAGTATGAATCATATAGAATGGTAGAGGTTGGAAGGGACCTCCAGGAGATCATCAGATCCAACCCCCCTGCCAAAGCAGGATCACTGAGGGCAGACCACACAGGAATGCATCCAAATGGATCTTGAAAGTCTCCAGAGAAGGAGGCTCCACAACCTGTCTGGGTAGCTGTTCCAGTGCTTGAACACCCTCACTGCAGAGAAGTTTTTCTTTAGGTTGAAATGCAAATTCCTGTGTCCCACATTGTGTCTGTTTCCCATTGTCCTATCACTGGGCACCATTGAAAAGAGATTGGCCTCATCTTCTTGACACCCACTCCTCAGATATTTGTAAACATTAATACTATCCCCTCTCAGCCTTCTCCAGGCTAAACAGTCTCAGGTCTCTCCACCTTTCCTCATAAGAGAGATGTTCAATTCCCTTAATCATCCTTGTAGCCTTCTGTTGGACTCCGTCCAGTATTTCCCTGTCCCTCTTGAGCTGGGGAGCACAGAATTGGATACAATACTGCAGATGTCATCTCACCAGAGCAGAGTAGAGGGGGAAGAGAACCTCCCTAAACCTGCTGGCCACACTCCTCCTTAATGCACCCCAGGCTTGACCACAAGGGCACATAGCTGTCCCATAGATAACTTCTTGTCCACAGTAAGTTATCTACAATAGATGTTTTTTTCTGCCTTGATAATCCCTCTCCCCTTGGATTCTTTTTTAAAAATACATTAAAAAAAATAATTCAAAGGCTTTCCTTACTCTCTATCATTTCAGTAGCCATGTGCTAATCCTCATTTAAAGTGTGGTACTTCAATTTATTGGGGATTTGTATAGCAGTTCTAATAATGCAAAGGTGAATGTATCCTATACAGGCTGATTTAGATTGCGGATTCCTAGTGATGTAATGTAACTTGTAAAGCTTTTGATCCCTTTGGGATTCCAAATTGCTGAGCTATCTGATAGATTCATAGTTCAGAAATGTTGACTTTGTTGTGTGGTTCAGTTCTGTAGTCTGGAAAAGTATTTACAGAATTTCTTGATCTCGTAATGTGTAGTCACATGTAGTTCTTTGTGTTAGGCTTGCCTGCAGCAGGTACTGTTCAAAGAGTCTCTTGGGCTTGGGGAAATGTGTTTAGCAGACTTGGACTCTCATAGCTCCAGAGTCTGCAACAAAAATTTCACAAAACCCTTGAGTGAGGAAGGGGAATAAGACATGAGACATATCAGCATTAGGATCAGTTGTCTCGAACTCAGGAATACTAAAGTTGTGTCGTTATCTGGGAACACTTTTATTGATCTCATATCTGTGGTTGTTAAATCAACAGGATGGATTATTACTAAATAAGTCTGCCAGGAGATGAATTACATGCTCAAATAACCTACAGATTGCTTCATGCTTGAAAGTTTTACTCAAGGAAATTCTCTTCCAGCACCTAAAGTTTAGTCCCTAAAATCGTATGCTCTTTGAACAGTCTTCCCTGCTGTCTTTCCCCATTCTTGCCTGCTTCATTGTTTTTTGGTTTTTGTTTTTTTTCCCAGTTGTTGCATGCTTTGTTTTTAATGTTTTGTTCAATTACCTATTTTTAATTGCAAGGATGAAGTTTCTGTTCCCCTTGGTGACTTAGTTGAAAGCTTTTGGACAGAGCATCATTTTTGTCTTCTATTTGCACACAGTAAACTCAGAAGCTCATTATACAGATAATAATATTATTAGATGAAAGATAGTTGCAGTCCATAAAACGTGGTTGTATATGAAATGTGTGATCGTGATGTGTAGGATTGATTAAACCTAGAATTGTATTGAATTCTTCTTTGTAGCAATGCCATTTCATATAAGAGAAGTTTTGCTACAAAAACTCACAGTATAATTGATAATTTATAGAATCATAGAATTGTTTTGGGTTGGAACTCTGAGATCATTGGGTCCAGGTATTGACCTAAGACCATCATGACCATTAACCCAAATCCCAAAGTCCACACATTTCTTGAACACCTCCAGAGAGATGGTGATTCTACCACCTTAATGGGCAACCTGACCACTCTTGCAGGAAAGAAATTTTTCCTAATATCCAACCTAAACCTCCCCTGGTATAAATTAAGGCCATTTCCTCTTGTTCTTGTTCTGTCACTTGATATTAGAGAGAAGAGACCAACCCCTACCTCACTCCCATGTCCTTTCAGGGAGTTGGAGAGCACAGCGAGGTCTCCCCTCAGCATCCTTTTCTCCAGGTTAAACAACCCAAGTTCCCTCAGCTGCTCCTCATAAGGATTGTTCTCCAGACCCTTCAGCAGCATTGTTCCCCTCCTCTGGACTTCCACAAGCACCTCAATGTCCTTGTATTGAGGGGCCCAAAACAGTATATAGTCTTTGAGGTGTGCCTTCACAAGTACTGAGTACAGGGGCACCGTCACTGTTTTTCTAGAAGCCTGAAATGTGTCCAGAGTGGACATGTCAGGCTGTATAGAGCTTGGCAAGAATAAACGCTTTGAGAGTTATAAAATGGCTTCGATGTTGGGACTTGGGAATGTAAATGGAGTCTTAACTTGTAGCTATCTGTGTATATCTAAATCAGTACAAGTCATGCCCAGTACAAGATGCTGCTGTCTATAGTTGGCTCAGTGGTCAGTGTGGTGGGTGGTTTGAGTTCTTAGAGCAGTTCTGATGAGAATAGGTGTCCCTGAAGCAGAAATGCCCACAGCACAAAGGCTTGTAGACACTTCTTGGCAGCTTTCCTTGGTGAGAGCAAGGTCTGAGTGGGAGCAAATTCTGAACTTATTCCAGACATTTTGGGAATTACTCTGACAAGTTTGCATATGCAAATACACCCAAAGGAATTGTGGGTATTTCTGAGCTTTTATGGGTGATGGTTCCAAGGGATTTTGATTTCTTCCAGCTAGTTATTCTTCTGAAGTGACTGGGGGCTGTTTGTGATACATTAGCTGTAAACACTGTACCAGGATCTGTTCCACGTGTATTGATGTCACAGTATTTGAGTTGTTTAACCAAACTTTGACTCATTACTTTTGCTTCAGTATTGCAAAATATACTTTCTTGGAAGCACCTTCTCTATTTTAGGTAATTCTCAAAAGCTGAGAAGCTGCCCATTTTTGGTAGTGAATTCCTACAGGCTTCAGGGAATAGAAGTAGTATCTTAAGTAATAAAAAATGAAAGTGGGAAATCATGTTCATGGATCCTTTTGCAAGTATAGTAATTTTGTTTCTTTTCAAAGCTGCAGGGGAAACAGGTAGAGCCAATTACACTGTGAAGTTTCTGGGTTGCTTTTCTTTAACTGCTTCACCAGATACACCAAATTTTTTTTTTTTTT
>WBNM01029360.1:0-31348 GCA_013399055.1 Ramphastos sulfuratus | reverse complement strand
ACTCTGATCATCCTCACGGGCCTTCTCTGGACATGCTCTAGCATGTCCATAACCTTCTTGTAATAGAGGCTCTAGAATTGGGCACAGTACTCCAGGTGGGGTCTCACCAGAGTGGTAGAGGAGGAGAATCAGCTCCCTCATCTGCTGGCCACACTTCTCTTGTAGCTTCATCGATAACAGAGCTTTTATGGAGTTGATAATATAATTTCCTTTATTTATTATCATAGAGTGGGTTAAGTTGAAAGGGACCTTAGAGATCATCTACTCCATTCTCTCTACCGTGGTCAAGGATATCTCTCATCTAGACCAGGTTGGTCAAGGTTGCTCATCCAACCTGGCCTTTAAGNATTTTTTTTTTTTTCATCTCTTCTTGTGCTCATCTGTTGGTTTGTTTTTAACTCCATCCAGGAGGCAGAAGCAATAAAAAAGGCTAACATTTGTCAGATGGGGTTCCAGTTTGCTTTTGTCGTGTTAAAGGAAGAAAATACATGAGTGGATTATTGGAAGGGAGAGGAAGGACCGTGTGAGTATGACAATGTTCAATGGAGTGGCCAGGAAGGAGTGATTAAGAGGCATTTTTAGCATTTTTACTGGAATACAGGGCAGGGAAGAGGAATCAGGAAGTAGTCCACACTGAGTCTCAAATGTATACTTTTCACTTTGACATAAATCTGAGTTTAGAAAAGAAAATGGCTGTATCTTGCATTTCTGATTTGCATTACCTTAGGAATCTTTCAGTTCAAATAGGGTGAGTTTATTGCTGTCAATTGAAGCTGCTAAAAATGCTCACCTCTTTTGCAGTGAAGAAAAATGTTCACTTTGTTTCTCTCTATAGAGTGCCGGGCTTCAGTTGTTTGTTTGTCTTTGTTCTTCTGACCCTGACCTTGTTCTGTCTCTCTCCATATTCATAGTAGAATTAGAATTGTCAGGGCTGGAAGGGACCCCAAGGGTCATCTGGCTCACATCCCCTTGCCATAGGCAGGGACACCTCACAATTGATTGAACTGCTCAGAACCCCATCCAGCCTGGCCTTAAAAACCTCCAGGGATGGGGCTTCCACCACCTCCCTGCGTAACCTGTTCCAGTGTCTTACCACCCTTATGGTGAAGAACTTCTTCCTAACATCCAATTTGAATCTACTCATTTCTAATTTTGCTCCATTCCCCCTAGTCCTATCACTACCTGGCATTCTAAAAAGTCCCTCACCAGCTTTCTCCTAGCCCCTCTTCAGGTACTGGAAGGCAACAATAAAGTCTCCTCAGAGCCTTCTCTTCTCCAAACTGAACAACCCCAGATCTCTCAGTCTGTCTCCATAGGAGAGGTGCTCCAGCACTCTGATCATCCTCACGGGCCTTCTCTGGACATGCTCTAGCATGTCCATAACCTTCTTGTAATAGAGGCTCTAGAATTGGGCACAGTACTCCAGGTGGGGTCTCACCAGAGTGGTAGAGGAGGAGAATCAGCTCCCTCATCTGCTGGCCACACTTCTCTTGTAGCTTCATCGATAACAGAGCTTTTATGGAGTTGATAATATAATTTCCTTTATTTATTATCATAGAGTGGGTTAAGTTGAAAGGGACCTTAGAGATCATCTACTCCATTCTCTCTACCGTGGTCAAGGATATCTCTCATCTAGACCAGGTTGGTCAAGGTTGCTCATCCAACCTGGCCTTTAAGACATCCAGGGAGGGGACATCCACAGTTTCTCTGGGCAACCTGTTCCAGAATCTCACCACCTTCATATCAAAGAACTTCTTCTAAGATCCAGTCCAAACCTACTCTCCCTCAGCTTAAAACCATCCCCCGCTGTCCTATCGGTGACACCCTACACCCTTATGAAAAGTCTCTCTCCATCCTTCCTGTAAGTTCATTTCAGGTATTGGAAGGCAGCTATAAGGTTCACCCAGAGTCTTCTGTTCTCGAGACTGAGCAGCCCCAGCACCCTCAGCTTATGTGATTCTTCTGGTGAATATTTCAATGTTTTAGTTTTGGTAAACTCTTTTTATTCTTTTTTTCCCCCTCCTTTAAAAAAAACCAAAAACCCTCTTCATTAACCTGAAAGAAGAAAGCTGATATATATAAAGTTTCACTGAGGTGACAGTCCTTTTAAAACTGTATGTATGGTTTTAGGACATTCATAGCCATGTACTGTTTCTGCTGAAACAGTAGACTCTAAATAGTTGATAGATGAAACAAAGAGTATAAATAATTAACATAAAGGGTACATGTTCACTTACAATATTTGAATGCAAACCTCAAGTTAAACACCTTCATAATTCTTTAACTGCAGATACATTTTTACCAGTTGGATTCCCACTTAATAACTTCTTTTAAGAATTATGCAAATCTTGCATGTGTTCTTTTGTCTCCTGTATTTTGAGCATATACATTGCTTAAAGTTATCTAGAAAACATTTTTTTTCATGTTCTTATTCATAAATAGAAGCTGGAAGAGTTTTTATTGTTGGGCTGGTTGGGTTTTTTGTTTGTTTTTTAATAATCTGTTAACTTCAAATTTAAGCAGATTGTTCTGGGTGGTTTTTTTTTTGTTTGTTGGTTTGGTTTTTTTTGTGTGAGTAGTTTGATTTTTGTGGTGTCAGGTAACGTTAGAGCTACAGAGCAAACAAACAAGAAGGGGCAAGAAGGGAGAGGCAGCTCTCCAGACATTGAATGGTTAAGACTGAAATGTGCTTGTGCTTTCTGAATTGTGTGGTTCACAGTGGGGGATGCTCAGATGTTTTGTTACTTCCAAAGTAACATGACATCATCTTATTTGCAAAGTCACTATGCTATAGTTGTCTTTATGTCTAAAAGAACTCTCAAGTGGGATATCAAATATATGCATTACATAATCAGAACAAAGTCTTTATTTGTTGATTGTACCCTTAGGGTGGGATGCTGAATGGAAGTTGCATATGGAAGATGTAATCTTGCAAAATTAACTGTTTCCTAACCATCCTCTCAAACACTATGAAGTGAAATAATAGATTGGTGATAGGATTCACTTGGGAAGGATGTAGCTGAAGAAAATAACATTCTTAAATTGGTTAAGAGTTCATCTTCTTTCTTTAAATAACCTTAATTGTATTTAAACAAACAAAAAAGAGCCAAAAGAGTTTTACAGATCTGTTTATAGATTGATTTGTTGACACATAGTGTCATTCCTGTTGTTAATGAATACAGAGAAAGCAGACCAATTTCCACTCACTCTGGTTTTAATTTGTTGGAATATAATCCACTTAAAAAATATAGAAAGAAACTGTTGTTTGGGGAGGAGGGTTGTGTAGTGTTTATTTTGTTTGTTCATTTTTTGTTTTGGTTTGGGTTTTTTGTTTTTTGATTTTTTTTTGGAATATCACATTTTCTAAGCTAATTGAAGCACTTTTTAGAGTTGTTCATTTGTAAGGACCATGTGTGCCAAATTACTTTTATGTATATGGCAACTTTACTCAGGTTTTTAGTTAGGCCTTTTTTGTGAAAGGTATTGTGTGGAGTTTATAATTCTTGAACTGTATGAAAGCAATGCCAGAGTTTGATCTTTTAATTGATTGTCATGATATTTTGTGTGACCTCAGTCTCATTTTAATGAACCTGGATTTCGTAAACATCGTATTAAATAAAATAAGTAGCTACGTTCCTACTCTGTGGGAAATCAGATCAAGCTAGTGGCTTTTTACAAAGGAGCCACTACATCATTGAACCAAGGGAAGGGTGTCAGCTATCTGGACTTCCACATGGCCTTTGACAAAATTTCCCACAGCATCCATCTCTCTAAGTTGAAGAGACATGGATTTGATGGGTGGACTCTTTGGTGGATAAGAAATTGGCTGGATGATTGAACTCGGAGACTACTAGTCAGTGGCTTGATGTCCAAATGGAAATTGATGACAACTAGTGTTCCTCCAGAGCCTGTACTGGGCCAAGTGCTGTTTGATATCTTTATCAATGGTGCAGACAGTGGGATTAAATGCACCCTCAACAAGTTTTTTGATTATACCAAACTGAGTAGTGCGGTAGACGTACCAGAAGGATGTGATGTCATCAAGAGGGACCTAGACAAGCTGGAGAACTGGGCCCACGTGAACCTCATGAGATTCAGTAAGGCCAAGTGCAAGGTCCTGGACCCAGGGTCAAGACAATCCTCATTATCAGTACAGGCTTGAAGGGATGAAGTGTTAGAGTGCAGCTCTGGAGAAAAGCACTTGTCAGCTGTGTACCTTGTAGATTACAAGGGATTTTTCGGTGCTAAAGCTGACTCAACTCAAAACTGTGGATTTGCCTCTTGACCTGCTCCCACAGTAAATTAGGCACCACCACAAGTCATCCATCAATACTGACTTCACTTTTGAAATGAATTTGCCAAAGAACAGGAACTTGTTGGCAAGTTTCTTTGTTAATGTGCCTGTCACAACAGATCCTCAGAAGCAGTAAATTTACTTTGATCATTTCACAGAATTATCCAGTTCTTTTCCAGATCAGTTCCAGATAATCGTTTCTTCTGTGAAATTGTGACCAAGATACTGGTTTTGGAAGTATCACCCTCAAAAATATTCGTTGTGGTACTTGAAGGACAACTGGGACATAAACGTGTGAAGTATTGAAGATGCTCAAGTGGAAAGGAAGACATACACTGGGCAGAGTTAAAATATTTAAAACTTCATGATATTTTTATCCTTACACAGCAGACAGTGTAGTTCTTAGCGTGTTTTTTTTTTTTTTTGGGTGGGGGGCGTCAGTTATCTACACTACAGAGCATGGATGAGGACTCAGTAGGCTTAATTAATATAGCTAATATTCAGATTTTTTATCAAATTAAATGAATGCAGCTGTTTTCCATTGGTGATCTTTAGTGTCCTACCATGTTGCTTTACTTTTACTTCTTAGCAGTTCTGTTTAGAAAAGTTTTTTTGGGGGAAAGAGTGTATGGCATTTTCTTCCTGATAGCTATTCCTGTAGGGACTTTCTGTTCCAGTCTCCCCATGCAGAGCAAACATGGAGACAAATGGTGAGTTGTTAATTTTAGAGTGAAATGTACATGCTGCTGATGTGCATTAGGGTAAGCAAGAGAGATACCCCCACCACAGATTTTGTTAGAGAGCCATGAGCCTGTGGGATTTGTCTCTTTTGGCAGTGGATCTTGCCGTGTGACTTTCCTGCTTTTTGGCCTCTCTGACTTAAACCTTAATTATTCATTTTGTGCAAAAGGACAACATTCTTTGAATCCCCTCACTGACAAGGGCTTACTTACAGAATCATAGAATTGTTTCAGTTGGAAAAAGACCTCTAAGATCATCGAATGCAGCTGTCAACCTAAGACCACCATGTCCCAAAGTGCCATGTCTTGAAACTTTCTGGGACCCAGTATTTGATGCTTTACTCCTCTGACTGTTCCTTTTCTTTATATGCTTTTTGAAGAAAGTCAGGATTGGAAAATGGCTTTAAGTGTGTTGTAGGACACTTTGAGTTAATTTTAGTTGTGGGAGTAAGTGGTGGAGGATTTCTTGCACTTGTAGTCCAGAAAGCAAAACCTTATCTTGGACTGCATGAAAAGAAGTGTGGCCAGCAGGTCGAGAGAGATGATTCAGCCTCTTTGCTCTGGTGAGACCTCACCTGGAAGACTGTGTCCAGCGCTGGAGTCCTCAACAGAGGAAGGACATTGACAGGTCCAGAGGAGTGTCACAAAGGTGATCACCTCTGCTGTGAAGACAGGCTGAGAGAGTTGAGTCTGTTCAGCCTGGAGAAGAAAAGGCTCCAGGGAGGCCTCATAGCTACATTTCAATATCTGAAGAGGACCTACAGGAAGGCTGGGAAAGGTCTGTTTAAAAGGGCCTGTGTTGGCAGGACTAAGGGCAATGGTTTTAAACTAGAACAGTGTAGATTTAGGTTGGACATTAGGAGGAAGTTATTTACTATGAGAGTGGTGAAACACTGGAACAGGTTGCCCAGAGATATGGTGGAGGACCCATCCCTGGAGACATTCAAGGTCAAATTTGATACAGTGCTGGGCAGCCTGATCTTGTTGGAGATGTTCCTGTTCACTGCAGGGTGATTGGACAAGATGACCTGTGAGAGTCCCTTCCAACCAAATGCATTCCATAATTGTTCAGTTTTCACTCCTGAATCAGAATAAATATGAGGATTTGAGCTGTGTTCTGCCTTGTGTTTGTTTGTCAATAAACAGGCTAATAGATTATTAACTTCCAGAGAAGACGAGGTTCATATCAATTAGGGCTGAAATTTGTAGCATTGAAGAGGAGCAAGAACAACATGACATCATTTCACTTTGAGGCCGCTGCTATGAGGATTAAGGACAAGCATTATTCTAAATGAATTGCAATTGATTTCATAAGGAAACCTTGGAAGTAACAAACATAAAACCTCAGGATGACAATTACATTTTAAGAACAGATGAAAATAACCAAGCATGTGCAGGAAGAGTCACTCAGTAACAAAGCACAGTAAGATGTTTAGGGTAGTTTCCATTTATAGCACTAACCCATGTCTTTAAGTAACTAACTGTGTCCTTACTAAATTTGAAAAAATCATAGAGTCATAGAATTGTTTGGAAAAGACATCTAAGATCACAGAGTCCAACTGTCAACCTAAGACCGCCATGGCCGTTAAACCATGTCGCAAAGTGCCATGTCCACACATTTCTTAAACCCCTCCAGGGATGGTGATTCCACCACCTCCCTGGGCAATCTGTTCCAATGCTTGGCCACTCTTTCAGTAAAAAAATGTTTCCTAATGTCCAACCTAAACCTCCTATGACATTATTTCAGGCCATTTCCTCTCATTTTATCAAACAAATGCAGCTTTTTTAAACTTCATTCAACTGACCTCAGCCTGTGTATGTCCCTCTGTAGAGCCTTCCTACCCTCAAGCAGATAGCATTCCCACCCAATTTAGCGTCATCTGCAAACTTACTGAGGGTGCACTCAGTTCCCTCATCCAGATCACTGAATTAAAGACAACTGACCCCAGCACTGAGCCCTGGGAAACACCACTAGACGCCAGCCACCAACTGTGCATCATTATTGGTTTCGTTATGCTCCTGAGAATTTAAATGGCCTCTGGTTATGGAATTTAAAGGAAGCAATTTTCTGGCATTGACTATGTCGTTCTATTTTTTTTTTTCTTTTGAAAACTTTTATCTGTATCTTCTCACATTAAAAAACAAACAAAAAGCCACAAACAAACAAAAATCTCCCCACAAAAACCCAAAAGAAAACCAAACCAAATTTGAAAAATAGATTTAAAAAAAAATAATCTAGTGTTTAGATTTATTCATGTGAAGAAAAAGGTGCTAATCTCTCTTTGGTGCTGTCTTGTGATAGAACAAAGGGCAATGGACACAAAGAAAAGTGGAGGAAGTTCCACCTCATCATGAGGATACACTTCTTTCCTCTGAAGGTGCTGGAGCATTGGAACAGGCTGTCCGGGGAAGTTGTGGAATCTCCCTCTCTAGAGACTTTCAAGACCTGTCTGAATGTGTTCTTTTGTGGCCTACCCTAGGTTATCCTGCTATGGTAGGGGGTTTGGACTCAATCTCCAGAGGTCTCTTCCAACCCCTACCAATATATGATTCTATTTTCACATAGCAATTTTGATTTTGATCATCAGAGAAGAAAATAGTAAAATTATTTCTTATATTAGAATTCATTTTAGTTTTGTAACACTCTGTATTTAATGATTTTTTAAAAAAATAATTTTAACTTCTCTTGAAGCTATCCAATGCATCTACTTTTGCATTGTGTTTGTCAGCAAATGAGTTCTTCTGGAAATGCTTGGTTATTTTTCTCCTGTTTAAAAAAAGAAAACAATGTTATGGAACAGGTTGCCCAGGGAGGTTGTGGATGCTCTCTCCCTGGAGGTGTCTAAGGCCAAGTTGGACGAGGCCTTGAGTAACCTGTACTCGTGGGAGGTGTCCCTGCCTATGGAAGGGGGTTGGAAGTAGATGATCCTTGAGGTCCCTTCCAACCTTACCATTCTATGATTCTATGATTCCAGATGTACTAATTGCTTCTTAACCGTGTTTGGTGTTAGCGTGGTTGAAATGTAGCTACTGGAATCAGTTTTAGGAAACAGCTTTTTTACTACTGAGCTGTTAAAAGTGCAGCACTCATGGCCTGTTACTTAGCTGGATTTTCAGGGTGCTGGAGCAACCACCCTCAGGAGCATGGGTACCTTGACATTGTGGGAATTTAAGTCATCAAACTGACTTTCTTTTTGGTTGTTTGTACATCCTGGCTTTTCCCTCTGTTCAGTTTTTACAGAATTTTTTTTTTCCCTCTTTGAAGAACTATGTGTGTGACTTTATCTTTTCATGATCTTCTTTTAAAGAGAAAAAGAAGATCGTGGGTAGTGGTATAGATGTTTTTTGAAGTCCATTGCTCTGGAACTGTGAAGTGTGCACCCAAGCTGACCTTGGGAAGCAGGAGAGAGGCTGCAAACCACTGGTAAACTGAGCAGTGAGTTTACAGGAAAAGAATGTTGGATCACCAGTGTTGATGCTTGGGTAAGCGATTCACAAAAGAATCCTCCATCTGGAAACTGAAAGGAGAAAAAGTTTATTTAAGGTGGCCTTAAAAAAAAAAATTGCTTCTCTGGTAGATGGCTGCAGCTATATATTTTGCAGCTTGAGTCATGGGTGGCTTTATAGTTCTACATCCCTTTGCATAGGAGGAATAAACTTTGGAGAAGAGGAATTTAAGAGAAAACAGAAGTGCGAATAACTGCTAATGGTGCTCTCTCTGGCTCCATTCAGTCTGCCATTTCATCATACATGAAGGGGGTAATTCAGAGATTCCTTTCTTGGCACATAAGTGGCAACATATGTTTGAAACAGTGAGTGGAAACTATAGGGGGAAAAAATGACAGGCATATGGCAATAGGAAGGCAAGAGAAAATTTGTTGCCCTAACATTGGCCACATAATTGGTACAGTTAACTTCTGAGGGACTGATTTATTTAAACACAAAAATGTATGCTCCATTTATTCAGGTTTTCTATATACAACCCATATCTTGCAGTTCCTTCAGAATATCTGCCCAAAGAACTCACTGAGGTAGTGGAAGGTGATGTGCAAGGTTCAGAGCCTCTCTGCCAAGGAATAGAGGGAAAATTCAGAATGCAAAAACACAAACCTGCCTTCGTTCATGCTCTCATTTTAAAAGAGGAAAAATTTAAAACCTTCTGTATTTTAACATTCAGGTTTGTTAAGTTAGCAAGAATGTTTATGGCATAATGCAACGTAAGATTTACTGCTTATTGAAAAGAATAGCTGTCCTGGAAAACAGGCATCAACCAAAATAGTGTTTCCAGTTTGAAGTACATGCTGAGGTAACCCGCTCGACTCAGTCACAGTTTCTACCCAGTGCACACAAGCTGTAAGCAAAATGCAGTCTCTCAGACTCTATGTGATCTGGAGAAAATGTGTGTGGTTCTTTCTGTTTCCTCAGCAAATTTTGTGCCTTAAGTTAAATAATCAGTTTCAAATGAGAATGTTGTTGGAAAGCTGCAAATCAAACCTGGTCTTACAATGCTTCTGTTGACATGCAAAATGTGTTTAGGAACTTGCTTTGGCCTGAAACTCTTCAATCCAGAGAGTATGTTCTCAAGAAATGCTTGGGAGGAAAGCAGTCTGATTTGTACCTGTTCAGTAGTGATTGATGAAAACCTGGGAGAATATCTCCTACTATGTTTTCCTGGAGAAACATGGCCTCTCTTCTGAGGAGTGTTGGAGTCCTTGGAGAAGCTGTAATTCAGCAACTGGTTGCTCATGCCTGTACTCTGAGGGAATCCTAATCCTTGCATCGAAAAGGAAAAATGACTAAATGACAGTTTAATTTTGTTCACTCTTCTCTCTCACCTCTTCTAGCTCTGATGTTTTTGGTCTAGTGATTTAATTTTAAGATGGTAAGCCCTACGTGAGAGTTGCTTGCATTATGTCAGCAAATGTAGCTTATTTTAGGGAGAAGGACAGATGCTTTCCCAATATTACTTAAAGTTGGAAAGTATGCAGCATAAAACTTCTAAAAATAGATTAAAAAGTCAGCTCTATTTTTTTTCACCTAAAGAAAACCTACCCTTCGTAATTAGTGCTCTGTGTTAATAACTGAAAACTCGAGAAATCTGAACTAATTTCCGTACCAGAGTAAATGACATCACAAATGCTGTCAGCAAAAGGAATGAAAATAAGTGTTTTGAAAGGAAACTATGTTGTTTTGGTTGTCACCCATGTTAGCAAAATGCCAGGAAAATGCATCTGGAATTTGTAGAAATCTGTGAAGTTGATTAAGGTTTGGGGGTTTTACTACTTTTTTTTTTTTTTTTGTAAATATGTGGAGAGGAACCTGCCTTGTTTTGTAGTGTTGAGTTTTTTTTCCTTTTTATTTTTAAACCACAAAAATTAATAATGCACTACTTGTTTTGGAGGAAAGAGGAGACATTTTTAAAGGTTTTTAAGGAAATTTATTAAACATAGTCTGTTTGGTAGCCTCTGTATGTCTTATTTTACTTAAATGCAGATGCATGGTTGGGGAGATTTTTAGTGAAGTTATCTTGCCCCTCTAGTCTGCTTTAGTGAGACCACCTCTGGAGTATTGTGTCCAGTTCTGGGATCCCAGTTCAAGAGGGACAGAGGACTGCTGGAGAAAGTTCAGCAGGGGCTACAAGGATGATTAGGAGACTGGAACTGTCTTAGGAGGAAAGGCTGAGAGACCTGGAGATGTTTAGCCTGGAGAAGACTTAGAGGAGGTCTGATCAGTGTTTCCAAATAAATGAAGGGTAGGTGTCACAAAGAAGGGGCCAGTGACAATGACTCTAAATGGCTTGTACACCATTTTTAAGCAGCAAGGCTGCGGCATGCCTCCAGGCCACAACTGGCAGCCCTGCTGCAGAACAGCATATTTCAAACCAGACATGTGCAGGCTACCTGCTGGGCATGGAGTGCACGTGCATGGGTAATTACTTATGTAATGCTAGCTACCTTTGCAGCACAAGTGAACTCATCCTTTTTCCCCTTCCTTTTCTCCTGTCCATCAGTAACTCTTGCTTCATGTTATTTTAATCCCGATATAGCAGATGCTGGATGAGAGCCAGCCTCTGCTGCCATCCGTTCCTGATTGAAGGCTGAAATCTGTGGGTTTATGCCACCAGAAGTCTTACTTTTTCCTACTAAGGTGACATTTCCTTCTCTAGAGCAGCTGAGTTTTAGGAACTTGTTCTTACCATGAGACCTGGCAATTAATTGGCCTATAAACAGCTGCTCTTTTTAAAAAGCAAGCTTTGGCTGCATAAAGCACGCCTTTGGAGCTTTGAAAAAAGCTTCATGCAAGTGTGTAGCTCCTATTTCTGAAAACAAGCCAAATTTCTGCCTACTTTATACAGAATTTGGATAGTGTGCTGGTCTGGTAAATTTCAATAGTGGGAGGGAAGTTCCTAACCACCACAGATAGATAATCCGTTCAGGGCTCAATGGAGTGATGCTAGTATTCATATTTGTGAATACATTGTTTTGGAGAAAACTTTGACCAGATGCGCTCTTTTAGAACTAATTCGGGAGTTGGTTTGGGTGTTTGTTGCAAGAGTTGGATGATGGGGAGGGAATGGTCTTGCTATTTGCCATGCGCTCTATTAAGGTCTATCTGCTGCTCATTTTCAGCATACTGCACTATTAGTGCAGCTCATGGTGCTGACAAAATTGGTATCTTCTTTCTGCATTTAGCTTATATTTGTTTGGTGTGCCATCAGGTTGTTGGGAGAAACCCTTTTTGATCCTAATCTACTTTTGACTTCTCAACATTGGGACTGTAGGGTGTTCATCAGAAGTGTAGCTGTCTTGTTCACTTCCAGACCTGCTGATCTGAAATCCATTAAATTACCACACAGGATTTGAAATGCAGTCATCTTCATGCATCTATCTCTGCTTTTCTTAATAAAACCTTCTTATTTCACTTAATGCATTTTTCTGCGGGACAGACTAAGATGTCGAAAGATTTAACGTGTTGTAAAGATGACCACCAGCAATTTAACTGGTTCTAAAAACAGTGACATGATTAATTGTTGATGACCTGCCCACTATGCTGTACCTGTGCTGTTATACAGCAATGGATATGAACTATTTTGAGGGGAGTCATACCTTGACTTCAGATTGGATATCGTGTTTGGGTTCAACTTGCTTTTTCTAATGCCGAGAAAATGACACCTTCTCTCAGCTCAGACTTCCTGACTAGGACAGATTTGGACTTCTTCACAATTTAGAATTCTTTAAATCCTTTTATCCCCAGTGTCACTGGAGTTTTTTCAGAATTTAATATAGTGAGTGTTGTTTTGCCCTACTGGATGTGTTTCTTCTCTGAGATTGGGGATCTTATATTTGTTTTCTTCCCCATTCTGCACAGATTGCAGCTTCTGTTGTAGATTCTTTGCTAAAATTTTGCCTACAGATCATAGAATCATAGAATGCACCAGATTGGAAGATGCCCTCAAAGGTCATCTTGTCCAGCCACCAATGATTAAGAATTGCATATTCTGAAGAGCTCTCTGGATAGACTAAAGAGGCAATGAATCAAATGCTTTGGGGATTTTATTGCAATTGAGAATTTGAAGTCTGTAAATGTTCTATGAGAAGGATGTAACATGATTAGAGTACAGATCCTATGTACATATTAGAGGAGCTAAATCTCAAATGCCTTCTGATGCTATTTTGTACCATTTCCGTTTAAGCAGAATGTTTGTATGTTTTTAAAAGATGTAAACTTCTAGGATGTTAGCTAATTAATATGAAATAAAATGAAGTGTATAAGAGTAGCTTTCATGTAGACTAGTGAGTTAAACAGTTCAACAATCTAAATAGATGACAGTATTTGAAACCTAAACTCACCTTTTGAGATTATAGTCACCAATTCAGGGATTTTACATTTATGGTTACAGCTACCTGAAAAGAGGTTGTGAGTCAGTCTCTTCTCCCTAATATTGGGTGATGGAATGAGGAAATGGCCTGAAATTGTGCCAGGAGAGGCTTAGGTTGGATATTAGGAAAATTTTCTTTACTGAAAGAGTGGTCAGGCATTGGAACAGGCTGCCTGGGGAGGTGGTGCAATTGCCATCCCTGAAGGTGTTCAGGAAACATGTGGACATGGCACTTTGCGACATGGTTTAACAACCATGGTGGTCTTAGGTTGACAATTGGACTCAGTGATCTTAGATGTCTTTTCCAATTGAAACAATTGCATGATTCTATGATTCCTCCCACTCTATGAAACAGGCATTGCAAATGCCTTTCCCTCTACTTCCTTCCCCTTCTAGGAATCCAAACCATTCTAATTTTTTTTTTCATATTTGTTTATGTATATTCACTGCCATTTTGTAGTAACTTCATTACAGAAAATTAAAAGGTCACCTAAACAAAGGAATAAAAATAATTTTATTATTTCCTAGTACTTTTTTGCTAATTGTAGTCAAAAGTTTATTTGACCTTTTCAGAATGTTACTTAAAAAAAAATGAAATGTGTGAAATGTACTTTTGTTTTTAAAAGAGAAATCCAAGACATTGCAGTGTCCATCTCTTTTTATAGAGACTGCAAGTTTTATTATTTGGTACAGATTAAATTATATTTTATTTTGTTGTGCTTGCAGTAAGAACTGTTTATCAAACAACCAGAGTAAAAGTTTCAAGCTGTGCTGTGGGCTTTTTTACTCATTTCAGTAACCCGCAGTAGTTCAAAGTGTCACAGCACAGAATAGACATTGGTGAGTAATGTAATATAACCTTTTCTACGTATAATCCATCATCATTTTTGTTGACAGTGCCAAATAGAAGACAACCTATAAGCATAAAACTTAGCCAAAACTGGATGAGATGTAGTGATAGGACAAGAGGGAATGCCTTTAAGGTGGAAGAATGTAGAGTTAAACTGGATATTAGGAAGAAATTCTTTACAGTAAGGGTGGTGAGACACTGGAACAGGTGGCCCAGGGAGGGTGTGCAAGACCAGGTTGAATGAGGCCTTGAACAACCTGGTCAAGTGGGAGGTGTTCCTGACCTTGGCAAGGGGGTTGGAAGTAGATGATCTTTAAGATCTATTGCAACCCAAACCATTTTATGATCTAATCTAGTTTGATTGGGAAAGAAGAAAAATGTGAAATCACACAACAGATTCATAAATAATATTTTTTTTATCAGAAGCAACAGGTCAAACTTGATTGTATTCTTTATGAGAGGGATAGGCAAATGCCAAAGCTGGTGTTGGAACAGATTCTCAAACAGCATGCAGCAGCACCAGGGAGTCCTCCTTGCTTTATAATTCTCATAGCTTCAACTGTTTCCTCCTCCCAGGCTGTGTGTTCCCAGTACACTTTGCAAGAACAACAGATAAACTGTGAGCTTCCAGGGTGTGTATTTCACACAGCACAGCTCCAAGGGAACTCTGTGCTAGACCTCATCCCAAGTTTGTGCATTTAATGATAACTTGAGGCTTTTGGTTGATAAATACCTCTTCTCAATTTCTTCCTTCAAAACCTCATTTCAGATCAGGAGAGCCAGGCTGTGACCACTGGGATTGAATTGGCCTGCCAGAACACTTAACCAGCTGTTCTCTCTTTTACTATCATTCTTCAAAGCAAAGAGCCCTGTGGGGGTTTTATAAATTGTCCTGCTGGGCTGTAGCCCCTTCTGTGCTGTCCTCCTCTGTTAGATAGACCTGTCTTTGAAGTGGAAGGGCATGTGCACCAGCATTTTGTTCATGTGATGTAGCTGCACAACCTTTCATATGATGGAGAACTTACTAATGTTTATAAATATCTGAAGGGTGAGTGTAAAGACAAAGGTGACTGTAAAGAAGATGGTGTCCTGTGGTAGGAACAAGGGGCAGTGGATACAAACATAGCGGTATATAGGCTCTTATTCTAGGTTAGGATCAGGACTCTTCATTATGGCTGACAGAGGATGCCCAAACCAAATGCAGAAGCCAAATTGTATGCTAAGCAGGCAGAATAATTTTGCCTGTGATGAAGTCTTATTTTGATTTCTAAGAGAAGATACATTTGATACAAAATAATAAGCTTCCTTTCTTTTTCCTGCTTGCTGCTGAATCATAAGAAACAACTGTTAACAATTTCAGTGTCTTTCAGTTTCCTAGCTTCTCTCAGCAGAGTTTCCCAAATTCTTGGACTCAGAAAATTATTTTTAAAATGAGTGTCATAACCTGATTATCAGTGAAGGAAACATAAACTTACTGATGTACTTTTAGTTTTGGGGTTACCATATTTTTATGTTAATAGAGGCTGTCTTTCTCCTTAAAGTGAAATAAACTAAAGAGCCGTTTCCGAACAGCTTTCACATCTGTGATGTACTGAATATGATGCACTTGGTTGTGTCCTCTCATCCTGCAGAGAGAGTAGATGGATGAGTGAATGTTTAAACCTGTCTAGAAATTCTACTGAATATGGATGTTTCAGTTCAAAGATGGAATGCAATAAAGAACATCAAATGTGCAAATTGTCAAATAAATATATCGCAATATACATATGTGAAAAATGGAGTGTGTGTATATGCATGTGTATAGAATCATAAAATTGTTTTGGTTGGAAAAGATTGCTAAGGTCAGGATAGTCCTCAATATTAATACTGGCTCTGTGGGATGATGAGATGATCAGCAGTCCTGCAGAAAAGGACTTGAGGGTGGTGGTGGATGAGAAGCTGGACATGAGCCAGCAATGTGAACTTGCAGCCCAGAAGACAAAACACATCCTGGGTTGCATCAAAAGAAGTGTGGCCAGCAGGTTGAGAGGTGATTCTCCCTCTCTGCTCTGGTGAGACTTCACCTGGAGTACTGTGTCCAGCTCAGGGGCCACCAACACAAGAGAGACATGGACCTGCTGGAGCAGGTCCAGAGGAGGACCACAAACATGATCAGAGGACTGGAGCACCTCTCCTACAAAGACAGGCTGAAAAAATTGGATCTGTTCAGCCTGGAGAATGTTCTGATGAGACCTTTATAAATATCTGAAGAGGACCTACAGGAGGACACTGTAGGGACTGTTTAGAAGGGCTTGTAGTGATAGGGCAAGGGACAGGGTAAACTGGAGCAGGGTAGATTTAGACTGGACATTAGGAGGAAGTTCTTCACAATGAGAGTGGTGAAGTACTGGAACAGGTTGCCCAGGGATGTGATTGAGGCCCTGTTTTCAGAGACATTCAAGATTAGACTCGATGTGGCCCTGAGCATTCTGATCTAGTTGGAAGTGTCCCTGCTCACTGCAGGGTGGTTGGACAAGATGGCCTTTGAGGGTTCTTTCTGAACTGATACAGTCTGTGAATCTGAATCATGGAATGCAACCTTCAACCTAACAACTCCATGGCCATTAAATCATGTCCCACAGTGCTGTGTCCACATGTTTCTTGAACACTTCCAGGGATGGTGACTCCACCATCGCCCTGGGCAACCTATTCCAGTGCCCGGTATATACAGACCTATGTTCATCTAATGCATTAACGTCAAATTCCAAAAAACATGGTGCTGAGAGGGGACCATGTGCTTCAGTAATTTCTCCATTGCTGGAGAGCTTATTAAACACTAAACAAAATGTCTCAGCATATAACTGATTGAGTGTTTTATATCATTCACTTTAGTTTAGCTCCTGGCCAGATTCTCCTTGTTGAGGACTACCGCAAACAAAACCTGTAATTTGCACTGGCAATGATAACACACAGTTTGTTCTGCTAGATCGCCAACTCTGAGATTTTATAAAGTATACATTCAAACAAAGCTCAGTTGTTAATGTAAGCACATTTAATCACTCTAAACTTAGCCAAACAGAAATGAAGTAGTGGTTCTATTTCTTTCCCCTTCAAATTAAAGTGCCATTATATATAATTTTTTTTTCTTTTGGATAGAGATAGCCAAACTTGAGTAATGAGAAAAGACAACAGTAATATAAGAACTTCATTTCTTTCTCCCCTTTCTTTTTTTTTTTTTTTTTTTTTTTTGACTGTGTGGGTTTAACACCAATTTCTTAACCATTTTATCTTTTATTACCCGGTGTATCCTTGTGAGAATTGACACAAATTCCACCACCACTGTTGTGTTCTGCTTAGTGGGCATCTATAAAATCTGTAATTTCCAGGATTTTGCCGTTTGCTCCCCTCCCTGCTACTTGTTGAATTAATTTTTTCCAAAAAAAGGTACTTACTCTTCCTTAAGAACTGAGATACAAAGTCTGACTGTGTAAACAGAAGGAAAATAGTAAGAAAACTAAATGGGCAGATACAGTAAGTGTGAAATGTTAAAGTGTGTCAGAACCAGCACATCAGGAAGTGGTGCAGGAAACTGCTGCAAATGATTGTGTTATAAATGCTGTAAATGGCCCAGTAAAGGTTTATTTTTCAAGTTGTCTATTCAAACAGAAGTTACAAAAAAGGAGTAGTGATCCTGAGGTATCTAAAATTTGCCATGTTTGGAGTGGTTTTTATGTCAAGACACTCCTCTTCAGTCACTTGAGTAGAGCTGTCATGTGTACATTTCCAAAGGCAGCTCTGGAAGCTTAGGTGTCACCTCACAGCAGAGGTGTCCAAATGTAGTCACTCACTTTAGGATTGTGCCTTTAAAGTCAAACATAGAACAAAGCTTACCTTTTCTTTCCGAACATAATTTGCAGTTATGGTCATAGAATCATGGTATTATTTTTGTTAGAAGAGACTTTTAGGTCATCAGGTCCAACTCTTAACCTAGCACTGACAAGTCAGTAGTTGAAAGCAGACAGGGGAATACAGAACTGTTGAGGTTGGAAGAGACCTTTGAGATCATCAAGTCCAATAGCTTGCCTAGAGCTTGCAGTCCCACCACTACTGCAAAGCCACCACCAGTAAACTGTGTTCCGTAAGCACCACATTTATGTGTCTTTTAAATGCTTTCAGGGATGGCGACTGCACCACCTCCCTAGGCAACCTATTCCAATGCCTGATCACTCTTGCAGGAAAGAATTTTTTCCTAAAAATCAAATCTAAAACTTCCCTGGCACAGTTTCAGGCCATTTCCTCTTGTCCTATCGCTTGATGCTTGGGAGAAGAGACCAACCTCCACCTAGCTCCAATCTCCTTTCAGGGGGTTGTAGAGAGAATGAAGTCTCCCCTCGACCTCCTCTTCTGAATACCAAACAATCCCAATTCCCTCAGCTGTTCCTCGTAAGACTCTGTTCAAGGCCCTTCATCAGCTTCGTTGCTCATTTCTGGACACACTTCAGGACCTCATTGTACTTCCTGTAGTAAGGGGCTTAAAGTCGAACATAGTTCTCATGGTACTGAGTACAGGGGAAACATGAGCACTAGGAGAGCAAATTTTGTTCTGTATTAAGTAAGCTTACCAGAAAAGGTGAGGTAAAACACACGTTATGAGATACTCTAGATCCTTTGTGTAATAAGGATAGAGAAACAGAAAGATTATCTGAAGAGAAAGTGAAGGTTAGAATGCAACCAAAAATGTGTTTTGCCGTAATGACTACAAAAATCAGTTCTTTTATTAGCACTGATGATGAGAACCAGAAAGGAACTGAAATTAAAATATTTTAATACTGCCAAGAGACTTGAAGTATCTACTTCATCACCCATAGCTCACAGTTGTATGTACTCTCTTATCTTTTGTGTTTGGCCTGAATGCAATAGCAGTGAATAAGACTTGACACCGGTAATGACTGGTGGTGTGCCATCATTCCATTTTATGCTGGAGATGTTTGTATTAAATAAGGAAGTGTAATGACTTCTTCGGTGTTACACAGTAAATCATCAGCTTTGTCCTTTCCTACTGCAATTTGTCGTGGTAGGCCTAAGCAGGCCAAATTAGGCTTGTACATATCCTGGCTTGCCCAGGCATGTTTTTCTGCTCTCCCTCCTTCTGTTTTGGGGAGAGCAACCGCAGGAAAAGGGACAAAGAACCTGGAACCACTAAGTCTGGGGTCTGTGGCCTGCCCAGATCCTGCGGTAAACAAGGTGCACAGGGTTGCCTCGTGCAAGGCCTGTGTTCTGCCCAAAAAAGGGCAAAGGAAGCCTATGGCTTCACCGAATATGGTCAAATCTTGGCTAACTGCCATTTGATTGGCTTTCATGTGTCCAAAGACCCATTAGTCTTGGGCTGCATGGATAAAAAGGAGATGAGCAGGGAGCACAGCCGCTGCCATTACNTATTAATAAACTATATTAATATTTTAAAAATATCATCTCGCAGTAATTAATTTACCCCGTTCCACTACACAATTATAACAGCTGAACAAGCAAGATAACATGAGAATTAAAGAATTAAGGTATAGGTGCTGTAAGAAAGTGGAATGGTGTTCCAATGATTCAGGATGGGGTTTTCTGCATTATGGTCTCAATGTTGCAGTATTGTCCACATTATTTTCCAATGTCTCTGCTCTGTCATCTTCCATTGGGATCCAAGTACTCCTATGTCATTCTTCTTCTTGAAGATATTTCAATGTCCTAAACATTCATGATACGCATTTTACTTTATCACAGCTTTTGGTGGATTCACCTTGTGATTTGAGGACTTGTGATATAATCATAGAATCATCATAGAATGGTTTGTGTTGGAAGGGAACTTAAAGATCATCTAGTTCCAACTTGCCTTACATTGGCAGGGGCACATTCCACTAGACCAGGCTGGTCAAAAAGACCTATGCAATCTGGCCTTGAACAATTTCAAGGATGGAACTGGATTCAAAATGCGGTCACTCCAGCTTCTTCTAAGATAAATAATAATTTAGGATGCTTTTGGTATTTGTCTTTTAAAAACAAACAGCCTCTCCCTCTCTCCTTGGAAGCAAGAAAGCTCTGCTTTACTGGGAGTAATTTTTAAAAGCCTAAGTGTTCCAGTGAGCTCAGCATCTTCATTCCTTTCCCAAGTGTTGTTCTGAACTGCTGCATGCTTGAATGCATTTGTAGTTCTGGCNTATTAATAAACTATATTAATATTTTAAAAATATCATCTCGCAGTAATTAATTTACCCCGTTCCACTACACAATTATAACAGCTGAACAAGCAAGATAACATGAGAATTAAAGAATTAAGGTATAGGTGCTGTAAGAAAGTGGAATGGTGTTCCAATGATTCAGGATGGGGTTTTCTGCATTATGGTCTCAATGTTGCAGTATTGTCCACATTATTTTCCAATGTCTCTGCTCTGTCATCTTCCATTGGGATCCAAGTACTCCTATGTCATTCTTCTTCTTGAAGATATTTCAATGTCCTAAACATTCATGATACGCATTTTACTTTATCACAGCTTTTGGTGGATTCACCTTGTGATTTGAGGACTTGTGATATAATCATAGAATCATCATAGAATGGTTTGTGTTGGAAGGGAACTTAAAGATCATCTAGTTCCAACTTGCCTTACATTGGCAGGGGCACATTCCACTAGACCAGGCTGGTCAAAAAGACCTATGCAATCTGACCTTGAACAATTTCAAGGATGGAACTGGATTCAAAATGCGGTCACTCCAGCTTCTTCTAAGATAAATAATAATTTAGGATGCTTTTGGTATTTGTCTTTTAAAAACAAACAGCCTCTCCCTCTCTCCTTGGAAGCAAGAAAGCTCTGCTTTACTGGGAGTAATTTTTAAAAGCCTAAGTGTTCCAGTGAGCTCAGCATCTTCATTCCTTTCCCAAGTGTTGTTCTGAACTGCTGCATGCTTGAATGCATTTGTAGTTCTGGCTGCAGATCTCTAGGAAGGTGAAGACTGACCTCACATGCCAGTATTTATGTCTTGAAAATTTGACTAAATATTTCACTAGAGATAATTTCAGGAGACTTATGCATGGCTTGCTATAATCTCATTCTTTGGTTTTTAGAAATCCAAGAAGGAAAAAGTGAAGCTTGTAACTTCCTACAACTACCTAAATGCTCAGCTTTTGCAATAACAAATCAATATTCTGGTTTTACTACTTTATTTGGATGCAGTAGGGACAGGTAGCTGGTTTATTTACTGTGGAGAAATGTTGTTTGTATAGTGCAACAAAATGAACTGTGGAAATTTGATTCATGGCTGGATATTTTTAGTGTCCAATAATGTGCAAACTGTTCAACTTTCCCCTCTTAGCATGAACACGAAAGTTTTTCTGCAATGTACTTTTGTAGGGGTCAATCTGGACTCTTGCTTAATATCCTGAACAATTATCCTGGATAATCTGCTTTCAAGAACCCTGTAGACATTTCATAAGTTGGAGGTCTGTGCGTCTTTCTTGCATTTTATTTGAAATTAACTGAGGGATGAGAAAATGTCATGATGATGGATTGGTGAACAGCCGTTAAAAAACTCAATTAAAAATTGGCTTGGTAAACATCTGTTTCAAACAATTCTAAGTAATTAGTCAGACCCCTGAGTTTTGTTTTTATGCATGTCAAAGTGCACGAAAAACATGCTGGTGCCAGGAAAGGGGTAAATGAACTGCTGTGAGCTCAGTTAGTCTTTACTCTGCTCTTGCCAGACCCCATCTGGAGTACTGTGTGCAGTTCTGGAGCCCCCAGCACAGGAAGGACATGGAAGTGTTGGAGCGGGTCCAGAGGAGGGCCACGAAGATGATGAGAGGGCTGGAGCAGCTCTCCTATGAGGACAGGCTGAGAGAGTTGGGGCTCTTCAGCCTGGAGAAGAGAAGGCTTCGAGGAGACCTTACAGTAGCCTTCCAGTATCTGAAGGGGGCCTACAGGAAGGCTGGGGAGGGACTATTTATAAGATCTTGCAATGACAGGACAAGGGGCAATGGGTTTGAACTGGAAGAGGGAAGATTTAGACTAGATGTTAGGAGGAAGTTCTTTCCAGTGAGGGTGGTGAGACACTGGAACAGGTTGCCCAGGGAGGTTGTGGCTGCGCCCTTTGTGGAGGTGTTCAAGGCCAGGTTGGATGAGGCCTTGATTAACCTGTACTAGTGGGAGGTGTCCCTGCGTATGGCAGGGGGTTGGAACTAGATGATCCTTGAGGTCTCCTTCCAACCTTACCATTCTATGATTCTATGCTTCAGTGCAGATACTGGGATTAATGGGAGGATAGAAGAGGAAAGAATTACTCAGTTTAAGGACACATGTGGAAGGAGAGCAGACTTGGCACATGATTTCTGCTTCTGATTTTTTTTTCTCAACTGGCTGGAGTATTTCATGTTTACCTGCCATGTACTAGTTCTTTACCATCATTTCTTATAATTAGTTGATTAATCAATTTAATTGGTCTTGAGTTCTGCTTCAGTTGTTTCTAGAATCTCTTGTTAAAAACTAGTTCTGCCTTCCATTTCTCTGGCTTTTTTAAGAGAGAAATTACTCACTGACTAACACTTCATCAGTTTCTCATGTTTGTTCAGCACACTTAAATACTGCATAACCCTGGTAAGGTGCTAGTACACTTACTGCTTTGTGTTGTACAAATTTGAGCTAAAGCTCTTTGTATCACCAGTTAATCTTCAGATGGCTTTGCAGACTGTTTCTCTATATAAGGAGTTTAATATGAAAACCTCTTTGACTTCCCAAGCAGTGGAATCCAATGCTGTCAGCCAGGGAAAAATAGAAATGAAAAGGGACTAAGGTTGCAGCATGTGAACCAGTTTAATTTTATGCCTCAGTGTTCAGAGGAGAAGGATGTTCAGAGCAATTCGATCTTCTCTACTTTTAGGATGCATGGGAGCCACTTTAGATGGATGGATTTGACATATCGGCATTTCTGAATTTCACATTTTTAAAAGTTGTCTTAATGTTTTATTTTAATCTGTTGTTGAATTGTTTAGTTGACTTTGATGGTTGTTGTTAATTGGCTGCTGCACATTTACATAGAATCTGCTTCGTTAGTGTTGTTATATTGTTTCTGTGATGCATTCAAGGGATTTACAGTTTGAGATGCTCTGTTGAATAAAGTTTCCTTTGCTGCCAGGTGTTTAGCCCACTTAAAGCTAGATAAGATAGTTGGGGTTTGCTTTCTTCTGCCTTACTTCAAACAGGTTGAATTTGGTAACTTCAATATTAATCTCTCACTTTTCTGTACTTACTGTGTGGACTAGTTCACGGCTCTAGTAGGAACAAAACCTGTAACTTCTTCCTACTGTCTGACGTAGGTTCGGGAGTTACCTACCCCCCCACACTTTGTAAAATGACCCAGACTAAAACTCAGCTGGCTGGAAGTTTAGATGAAGCTGTATTTACAGCTCAGCACAATGTACAAGCAGATATGTACACTATATACAGGAATATTTACAGAAATATACAAGGTAAAGGTAATACAGAAACACAACACCCCTCCCAGAAATCAGAGACCCCAGGAGGGGCTCCCAACCACCCTTCCACCTTCTCCCCACCCCTATACCTTACCCCAAGGTTTTGAGGATCGGCCCGAGGAGGAATTAGAAGAAAAAAAAGTGGTTAGTGAGGTTACTCGGCAGAGAGGAGAAGCCAGAAATTGCTAGCCCGCCCCAGACGCTGTGCCCCCAAGACCGCGACAGGCCTGACTGAGACTGCGACAAGCCCAAGTGGCTTATCTTTTGTTTTGAGTACTTATTCCTAAACATCTCAGCAAGCCTATGAGTGAAGTAGACATCACCCTTGTTTTTTTTCCTTTCACAGCCTACAGTATAGTTTTCTTCATTAAAATATTCCAATTAGCTCAAACCATCACACTGTCAAAATTTTGGATTAGATGCTTTACAAAAAGTCTATTTAAATAGCTATTCTCTAACTCTAACTGCAGATTCCCCTTATTTCTGCCCTTTCTACTTCTCATCATTATGTGGTATCTGTCATTATTTTGGATTCATGGTCAGTAGTTTAGCCTTTATATGATTATCTCTTTATACATGAGCTTCAGCTGATAAAAAGTCTGTATATGCTTTTTACAGAGTTAAGTGGATGTATCTTGTATCACTCAATAATTTTCTGGTTTCTTGCCTTTTTTTTTTTGTTTTTTTTCTTTATAGCTGTACAGCTCATGCATCATCATACCTTGTTCTCTCATTCTGACTTAAATACTTTATCAATAGTATAATCTCATTCCACTGAATGTTTTCTTCTCACATGTTATAAAAATTACATTCTATCCATGGCCACATTCAAAACTAGGCAGTCTAGGGTTTGTGCTGAATCTTTGGACTTGCATTTGTATATGAGTCCTTGCATCCCTGTTCTTTGGCTTTCTTTTATTATTACTATTATAATTATATTTTTACTTTCTTCTTTTTAAACTTTACTTGGTTGAAATACTGTTTGGGTAGACGGAATTTTGCTATTTCCTGTCAGCCTTCATTACCAGCTTTAGTGCTTTTATTTCCAAGAATACAGAATTTTAATGATTACATCCCCAACTGATGCATCATCCCGAACTGTGCATGCCTTTGCATCTGCCAACTTCAAGTTAAAAAAGTCTTCGTCTTCATTAACTACTTAAATACCAGCAGCCTAATTTTCATTTTGTTTTATGTCAAGTTTGTGTGTCCTATTCCAAAGTTTGTGCATCCAAAAATCTTTTCAGAGTTTTATAAAATTCTAAAATGCTGCTTTACTCCCTGAACATGGTACTAGGACCATTTCAAAGATGTCGTTTGCTTTGTAATCAGGTGACTAGAAAACTAATTTTGTCTGTGAGCACTTTGCAAATTCCTTTGTGTGTTACGTTTATCATGAATGGCTCTTTCTCAGTTTTCACTGAGAAATGCTCTGGATGCCTCCTGGATATCATAAAACCAACTATCTTTGCATTTAGTAATCAAAATAGCCAAGATCAAGATTGTGTATGCTATTTAGAGACTTGGGTCTATGTGTATGTAAGCATCAAGAGGAATGTGGGTAGCAGGTCAGGATAGGTGATTCTTCCACTTTACTCTGCTCTTGTGAGACCCCACTTCAAATACTGCATCTAATTCTGCTGTACCCATCTCTGGACTGAGTCCAGAGAAGGGCCACAAAGACAATCCAAGGGCCAGAGCACCACTGCTATGAGGATAGACTGATGGAGATAGGATTGTTCAGCCTGGAGAGGAGAGGACTGCTTTCCAATACTTCAAGGGAACCTACAGGAAAGCTGCAGAGGGACTTTTCATAATGGTGTCTAGTGATAGGATAAGGGGGAATGGATTTAAGATGAGCGAATAGGTTTAGACTGAATCTTAGGAAAAAGTTCTTCAGTACAACGGTGGTGAGACTCTGGAATAGGTTGTCCAGAGAGGCTGTGGGTGCCCCTTCTCGGCAGGTGTACAAGGCCAGACTGGATGAGGTCTTGAGCTACCAAGTCTAGTTGAGAGGCATCCCTGTCCATGGCAGGGGTGGTGGAGTAGATGATCTCTAAGGTCTCTTCCAATCTAAGACATTCTATGATTAAAC
The DNA here is from genome assembly GCA_013399055.1 of Ramphastos sulfuratus. Classification (NCBI taxonomy): domain Eukaryota; kingdom Metazoa; phylum Chordata; class Aves; order Piciformes; family Ramphastidae; genus Ramphastos; species Ramphastos sulfuratus. The sequence continues at coordinate 6,003 of WBNM01029360.1, read as the reverse complement.
TGTATACTTCAGTGAAATGCTGGCAACGAAACCTGAAATTATATGGAACTAGCTTGATTTTAACATTGATTACAGACAAGAAATTTAGGCTAGACTAATCTTAAAATTTAATAATGTTTGTAAGTACATCTGGGAAACAGTCTTATATATAATTAATGTGAAATAAGTATTTTATTTTCTACAGAATTAGTAAACACTCTATTTGGAATGTTCTTTATATTGGAATGCTCTTTTTCTTTCTTTACATCTGAAGTTAATACAGATGTAAAGAAGATGGAAGTTCACAGAGGTCAGGATTTTGAATCTGTAAGGTACATTTGTTCAAAATTCTGCTCACCGTGCTGTTGGATGCTCACTATTGCAAGAAATTATGTTTTCTAAAAGGTTTTCTAAATCTCTTTACCCTTTGCTAAGCTGTGAATTTATGAAGTTCAGTAAGTTCAATATATTGCCCTTCTGTAGTTCCAATACTGTATATTTTTCAATCATCTTTTATTTCTAGGCCAATACTACACCCAGGGAGACATAAAGCAGCACATAAAAATAACAGTGCTCTTCACTGTCTTTTCAGGAGGGCCGACTGTATGAACTCTGAGTGTATTCATTGCTCTTTTGGTCATTGCTATTACATTGTGTTCAGAGACTGTGAGAAAACTTGAGTTCTGGACCAAAGATGATCAAAACATTGAGTTACTGGAGCATGTCCAGAGAAAGGCAACAAAGCTGGTGAAGGATCTAGAGAACAAGTCTTGTAAGGAATGGCTGAAGGAACTGGGATTGTTTAAGTCTTCAGAAGAGGAGGTTGAGGGAAGACCTCATTGCTCTTTATGACTCTCTGAAAGCAGGTTGGAGTAAGGTGGGGGCTGGTCTCTTCTTCCTAGTATCAGATGATAAAAGAAGAGAAAAGGCCTGAAATTGTGTGTGTGGGGGTGGGGGGTGGTGAGGGGTGTGGTGGTTAGGTTGGATGTGAGGAAAAATTTCTTTCCTGCAAGAGTGGTTGGGCAGTGAAATGGGCTGCCCAGGGAGGTGGTGGAGTCACTGTCCTGTGAGGTGTTCAAGAAAAGTGTGGACTTGGCACTTCATGACATGGACTCGATGATCTTAGAGGTCTTTTGCAACCAAAATAATTCTATGATTCTATATAGGGCTGATATTTCAGTAAGAGTTGTGGCTAACTAGCAATTAGTAACAGATTTATGGATGTGGTGCTGTATTACAATGGTGAAGCTTTTTTGAACATGTTCACAAGGTACTTTGAGCTTTAATATATTGGGTTTTGTGAAGTTTATTTATAATCTTTATGTTTTTATTGGCTATACTTAAATTTTGCCTATAAGGATTTTGGAGGTTTGTAGCAAGCTTATTTAGATATAAAAAGTTAAGTAATTTTATCCAGTTAGTGTATTCATCCAAATATGTCATCAGACTTCTCAATTTCCTTCTTAAAAGGCCAGTTAGGGACAAACTGACTCATTCTTCTGTCTGACAGAATGCAAAGACATCCAGAATTTAGCTGGCAAGACTACTGAAGGAAAAAAAAAAGGAAGAATTTTAGGATTTTGAGGAGTGTGTCTTGCCTCTTAGTTCCCCAGTTGGATACAAGATGCAATTTTCAAATGAGAAACATGTGAAATCTTGCCTAAACTCTAAACATTTAAATAAACAATGGTTCCATTTCCTGATGACTTAAATGCAAATTGTAGGATCTGAACATTCCTAAAAGTCATCTTAATAGCCATAAATTTGTGTCAGAATAAAGTTTACACTGCTGAGATTTTCCTGATAACCCTGAAGTTCTTAGCATACAAATCAAACTGAAGGGAAAGGAGAATGCACAGTCTTCATTTCTGCTGGATTTAATTTCCCTTTCCACAGGATTGTCTTTTTTTTGTTCCGTGTTTTCCCAGTTTATGAGGAAGAAGGAAGCTAGAATAGGGCATCAAGAAATGCAAGTGAGCTGGAAGCAGCTATGGTTGACTGAAATGGAAGAATAGTTCAAAGAAAACACTGTTCTGTTACCTATGGCCTTACAATATCTGTAGGACATGTGTCTTTCCCCAGATATTGTGAATCAAATTTTCCAGGAATGCATAAGAAGAAATGCGTGGACATGGCAGTTCAGGACATAGTCTTGTGGCCATGGTGGTGCTGGGTTGATGGTTAGACCTGATGATATTAGAGGTCTATTCCAACCTTAGTGATTCTATGATTCTAGCTTTCTGTGGCCACTATGTCTATACAAGCTCTAGGTTTTAGCAGTCATGCTACCCAGCACAAACATTTCAGCGAGGAGGGTGAAGAGTGGTTAATTCTCTCTGCCTCAGTCTCTGGGGTTCTTTCAAGTTGTGCCTCACAGGGGCCACTGTGTCAGGCTTTTATCCTAAGATCTGTGCAGTTGAGACCTGCTGCAGAAGAGGAGTTCTCAAATTGTGCTTAAGCACTTAGACTCAGCCCACTTAAACTCTCATCTTAACGTTTTATCTGTGATGGATCTCAGCTGGGTCTGTGTCTGTGGAGCAAATTGACTGCTTTGGAGTTCTTTTCAGTCTTAGTCAAATATATAGAAATCTTTAAATATGGTAACAGTCCTATCAGATGTTAAAAAGAATTAATTATTGAATGAACAGAAAAGTGTAATTTTATTTATGACAATATAACTTTTATAGAACAGTTCTAGAAGGGTTGAGATCTGTCTGTATTCTGGACAGTTGAACCGAGAAGCCAAAATGTCAAGATTCTGCTTGAAGAACAACCCTCTGTTGCCAAGAATGAGACCAGATGATCTGTGGTGTGAAATATAAGGTTTTTTAAATGAAATTTCTTGTGTCCTTCCTGATCTTTTACTTTGTTTCTGAATTCATATGTATTCTGTGGCATTTTAGCCATGTCTTCTTAGCAGAAAGGTTCAAATGTTGAACATAATTTTTAAATTTTTCAATGTTATTCACACTTTTGGTCTTCAGACACTAAACCAAAGAAAGAAGTGTTAGGACATTGGAACGGGTGGCCTGGGGATTTGGTGGAGTTGGCACCCCGGAGGTGTTCAAGAAACATGTGGACAGAGCACTTTGTGACAATTTAGTGCCCATGGTGGTCTTAGGTTGATGGCTGGACTTCATGATCTTAGAGATCTTTTCCAACCAAAACAATTCTATGATTCTCTGATTTTGGTGTTTAACATTTTTCTAGAGGCATTTGTCTTAAACTGCTTCAGTCTTTCATGCATACTCCTTTCATATGTGTATATGAAGCATAGAGATTTTGTAGCTGGACGTAAATGCTTTGAAGCTCACAGTATGCCATGGGAAACTTGATTATGAGTTTAGACCACAGGTCTTGGTAACTGATGTGTGACCTGCATTCTCAGTTCTCATGGACTTTTATTTTTCTCTTGTCAGTTCTTCAGATATGAACATTTAAGTCACTTAAATTTTTCTGCCACAAGAAAGATCTTAGTTTCATTGAGATTTCTCTTTCCACATATTCAGGCAGGAATATGTTTTCCCATAGCAATGGAAAATTATGATAATGTCAAACTTTCAGAGAACAATTTACAGATTTTTCCCACTGTCTGATGTTGTGTGTTTTCAAACAGCAGTTACAAAATCCTGTGCCAGTTTCTCCCTCTCTCACAGCCCCACCCTACAATGAATCAGAAGTGCACCGTGTCTTTTTTTGGTCACAGGTCTTGGTGCAATCATCTACTTCTATTGTTACTTATGATTAGGCTTGTTATGCTGTGCTGCACATGGAGCAGTGCCCTCAGTCTTATTTGGAAATGTAAATTGGTGACTAGAGTGAGTGCTCTATTACTGAGGGCAGTGCCTCACCATGAGCATATTTGGCCAGTGCTTCATCATCTATGCTGGTCACTGCTTAGGTTCCAAACAGACTCTATGGTGTTGCTGTTGATTTACAAGCACCATAAATATCAGAGACTTGCTAGCCTACAAAGATCACTTTTCTCTTTGAGCATTGACACTATGGTTAGAAATGCTGATCAGAGCTACCTCCAGGGTGGTTTTCCACAACCATCCTTTTGCAGGGAGGACATAAGGCCACAACCATTACTTTCTCAACTGAGGAAGGGAAAGAGTACCAGTGTAGAAGAACATTGTTTGACTAAGTTTTTTTCATTCTCCTCAAACTCAAATTACACAGGGATAGTATTGGTCATCATGACAGTGTGCCTGAAGCAGTAAACAAACATTTGCTTACAATTAAAAATATTAAATGATCCTCACTTCTCTCTCGCATTCCACCAGCATCAGTGAGGTTGCATGAGAAATGGTTATCAACCAGGTCTTGCATCTGCTCACAAATTCCAGTAGGTGGAATAACTTAGAATTGCAGCACAGGTCTAGAGAATTTCTCAGTTAGCACTGAGTTGAAAGCTCTGTTTCTAGTTTTACTTACTCTTAATATTTGTTCTGAATAATGTGACCTGATTTAAGGTCACATAAAGTTTTTAATCTTTAGGTTAACCTGACTTCTGTTTATTTGCTTTAAGATAATGTATTTTAGCCTTCCATCACGCACAAAAACTGTTGCAGAAATCTTTGAATTTTTGACAAGGGTTTGTTTTCACAACATCTGTGGGAAGCTGTGTAGTGCAATGGTAGATTTTATTCATGTACAAGCATGAGGTAGTTAATCTGTGTATATCACTTCCTTCAGTCCGTCTCCATGCCTCAGTGATATTGTTAGTGAGACTGTCCCATTGAGGTGCAATGTAGAATAAGAATATGAATGTTTTGCTTGTGGGAGGTCTCTCTTATTCACCTACAGAACACTAGATACTCATGAAAAAGGTCAAATGTACACAGGTCTGGCATCCATTTCATGACTTGCAAGGCATAGTCTCAAGCATATGTAATATATATGTCACTGCCAGAAAGCTGGAAGGAAATGATTGCATTTGAGTACAATGCAATCTACAACAATGGTTCAGTGTGCATGAAATTAAAAACTGCTGGTAACACATGTAGAATAAATAAGTCAACAGTGTTTATTTTCACTGTAGGTTTCTGTAGAGATAAGGTCATGTTTCTATAATATTTAATTGGCTTCATTAAGAAAACCAACAAATATTAATTACAGTCACTGTTAGAGAATATTGAGTTTTCCAGAGCTGGACACGCAATGTATTGTTATTCCAATGTGTGAATGTGTCAGAATTCAAGTACAGCAATGTTACACTGGCAATATACTAACATGTCACCTTTTAGCTGACATGGTTCCTTCTCTCTGTGATGCCCTGCCCCACTTTTCAGGGCTTGCTCACTTAACCTACACTACTGTGTGTAGCAATTACTTTCATCTGACACTTAAACCAACTTAATTATTGTAACATAGTAGGATTTAATACTGGCGAAGACTGGCATGAGGAGAAGGATTTGGGGGAGTTGATTGGTGAAAAACTCAACATGAGCTGGCAATGTGTAATTACAGTCCAAAATGCAACCCTGTGCTGGGCTGCATCAAAAAGAAATGTGACCAGCAGGACAAGTGAGGTGATTCTCCCTCTTTGCTCTTGTGAGACTCCACCTGAGTGCCACATCCAGTCTTCAGCACAAGAAGGACATCAGACTGTTGGAGTACGTCCTGAGGTGGGCCACTAAGATGGTCAGAAGACCAGAGCACCTCTCCATTGAGGACAGGCTGAGGGAATTGGGTCTGTTCAGCCTAAAGAAGAGAAGGCTTCAGGGAGACCTTGTAGCTGCCTTCCAGTACCTGAAGGGGGCTTACAGGAAAGCTGAGGAGGGACTTTTTAAAAGAGCTTGTAGTGGTAGGACAAGAGGGAATGGACTGAAGCTGATAGAGGGTAGATTTAGACTGGATATTAGGAAGAAATTTTTTGCAGTGAGAGTGGTGAGACGCTGGAGCAGGTTGCCTAGGAAGGTTATGGATGGCCCCTCCCTAGAAGTGTTCAAGGCCAGGTTGACAGGAACCTGAGCAACCTGATCCCTGCCAATGGCAAGGGACTGGAATTAGATGATCTTT
>WBNM01029359.1:481092-534102 GCA_013399055.1 Ramphastos sulfuratus | reverse complement strand
CAGAACTGCACATAGTACCAGCATCAGCAGAAGTGGAGAAACTTTCAGTGATTCTGAACTGATGTGAGAAACTTGTTCTCAGATTTTGTGCATGCGGGCATTTGGAATTGTTAATATTGGTATTATACTGTTATGCATGCTTGAAGTTTTAGCACTTTGCAGTGAGAAAAACATCAAAATATACAAGTGAGCTTTCACTCAGTTTATATCAATTTCTTAAATTTGGTTACCAGTACTGTCCAGAGTCAGAAATGAAACTGAAAGCTGCCTTGTGGGAAAACCGTCATGTGGAGTTTTTCTCAAGACCTAACCCAAAAATATATTCAAGTGCTTGAACTATGAAAATGTTTGGTTGTCCCCAGGAAAAGTTCTATGGGTAGCAGGAGGTGACACAGATCCACAGCCCACGATCGGATCTGCAAATACAGCTTTTGCCAAAGACACTATTGCAGCTACTTGCTAATTTGTGGCAGTGTTTTTAAAATGTACATTTAAATAAATAAATAAATAAATATTTATATAAATATTCAATAGCAGTTGCTTATTTAACAACACATTCTCCCTTTTAATGTATACCTTCGGCTTCTCTTTTTGTTTCTGTAGAGACTATGTTCTTTTATGAGCATTTTCTATGTAACACACAGCGAAATCCCTTTTAATTAAGGAGATTCTGATAACTATATAAAAGATTGTCTTACTACCTGGTACATCAAATACCCATAAAGATCAACAAAAAATTAAGCAAACTTCAGTGGGGTGCCCCAGCAGTAGTCATAATTTTGATGGTTCCATAGCTGATGGCAACATCATTATACACATGACCATGGAAGTATTAACAGAATAACTGAAGTCTTGCTGCTGTGCTTTTCAAATATTTACACTGTTACATAAAATACCAGAAGCAAGCAAAGAAACTGGTTTATTACTGCAACAAATTTACTAAAAGACAGACTTAGAAACCATGGATGTGAATCATAATGCTGGTATTAATGATGCAGGGAGGCAGTGTTCCTTGTGCAACACTGCGAGATGCTAAAATATGAAATGTCATGCTTGTGCTGTATTTCATAGAGGGGAGATAAATGGAACTACATAGCAGGAAATATGAGGGAATAACAGAATCTGGTGCAAGCACTTTGTAAAATTAGAAAGGTTAGAAAATGTTATCACAGTAGAGAAGATTAATCATAATTAAATCTAGGGAAAATGAGGTATTTGCAGAGTTTATTTCATTACATTGACCTTTTTATCACACTCTACTTAAAGTGTGTTGCTGGAGACTGGCAGAGGGCATGTTACAGCAAACAAGATCACAGGGAAAGGTTTTGCTTTGAGACCTTATTCAGCAGAGAAAAGTCACTAATGGCATTGAACTCTTCTCAACTGTTTTATTTGTGTATATCCAAATGTTCCAAGAATTAAATCATTTATCTCTGTTTTACAGCTTATGAGATGGAGGCACACAAGTGTACCTAACAGTGTCATATTGAAGATTGTGAAGTCAGAAGCAGAACTGAGAGGGAACTCTAGATCTCCCCAACTCCATCTCATGGCTACTTGAAAGGTACATATTTATAGATTTTTAACTGTCTGTGTTAACTATCTTCTGTGACTCTCTACAAGTGTAAGCCCAGTTATCTCTTGACTGCATAGCAAGGTATCCTTTTAATTGTAATTTTTGATGGCATTAATTATATTGGTGCAATTGACTACAGGCAATTTTACTTAAGCAATAAGTCAGGTCACAATTCCATCGGGTTTGACAGGAGTCTTTAGGGGACTGCTAGTATTGGGTCAAGTAAATCTCCTCCTCTTTTTGTTATTATATAGTTACTCTTTGTTTGAGTAGTGTCTGCAATGTTCTGGGCAATTTCCCAACATAAAAGAAGGCAATATTTCCTTCCCTAAGAGGTTACATGATTAAAAAAACAGACAAAAAGATAAAGAGTAGAAAAGGTCAAAACAGAAACCATTAGTGCTTTAGCATCTTGTCACATTCAGTGAATTTAGGGAGTTACTGAGTAATCTCCAAGAACCTCTGCCTGGTCATAATCAACCTGAAGGAAGTCACATCCCATTTCAATAGTTAAAGCTGTTTGTGTGCAAATGACTGTTGCCCATTTTTAAGAACACCTTTCCCCCTCCCTTTCCCCCCCAAATGTTGTTTTGGGAGGGTACTATGCAAAAAATAATGTTTAAACAGAGGTTAGGCACAAAATTGCTGATGGTCAGCCACTCTTACTTGCTGCTTTGTGTGAGAATCTTCTATAGTTTAGACATGCTGGGTGATTTTCTTAACGTGCAAAATAGGTGCCAATGTCTTAAAATACAAATCAATGTGCAGAGGTAAAGCTACATATAGAAACTGTTGTCAATAATCCAGTTAATAATGTTATAAAAGAATAACACACAAAGAAGTCAAATATTACAGAGATTAGTAATGAAACAGACTGTCTACGGCTTTTAAGTCCCTAATTCAAACTGAGTTTAGGTCAGTATCAATCCAGTGTTATTGTTTGATTGTTTTTCACAAGTCCTATAGTAAAGGCATACACTTGTCTTCATTTTTGTTCCTATGTCATGAAAATTGTGACTGCAATAAAAACCTGGGTTTAGGAGACTTCATAGATACCTTTGATTTACTGTTGACTGCTTGTGGAGACTTGAAAACTCTTAATAACTCTTTTGGGGGGGATTTCACCTGCATATAGGCTGCATCGGGTGGGTTACCATCCTTGCAAGTACTGTATTTAGCTTAAAAAAAACCCAAAACCAGACCAAAAGTGTTTGTAAAATGCAAGCATCAGAAAAGGGATAAAACAAGTGATAGTGATTACACTTAAGAGCTTGATGTTTTTTCGAATTTCAGAACTCAACCCTGTATTTTGACGTTATTAATTACTTTGTTGTTAACTAGGATGATGTTAGTTGTCCATATTACCTGTCTGTTTTCTAATGTAAACATTAAATCTCTAGATAATGGTATAAGTTAATTAAAGCAACCTATTTTTTCCACATTATTCTATTGCTGTATCTTTAGCTGCCATAAAAGACACACTTTCTCTTGCTACAACACACATTAGATGATAGATAAAACCAGAAGCAGCAAGAAATAAACATTAGAAAGGAACAGTATGCTTATTATCTCAATACCACACAGATAAAAATCTAACGAACACAATAGACTGGAAAAGGGCAAAGAAGAGCTTCCTAATTGCTTTACAAGCAGGGTTAGCTAAAAATACCTGATTTAAAAAAAAAAATTAAAAAACAAATTGCAGATTAAACCCTCTAATGCCAGGTTAAAAATGCATAAAAATGTAGAACAATCAAGTAAGAAAAATAGTAAAGAAAAAATGAAAGGAAAATGACTGACAACATTTTTTTTTCCCTCCTTGGATTATGTTTCTCTTGTGAGCAAAATATTTGTAGATTTGAAATACATTTCTCAAAATGAGTATTTTGCTCTAATTTGTTTCATTTTAGTTGTTCACTTCTTAAACATTAGGATCACAGAATCACAGAAACATTCAGGTTGGAAAAGAACCTCAGGATCACCAAGTCCAACCGATATCCCTGTTCTGCAAAGTTCACCCTTAAACCATATCCTCAAGCACCACATCCAAATCACTTTTAAACACCTCCATGGCTGATGACTCAACCACCTCCCTGGGCAGCCCATTCCAGTGCCTGACCACTCTTGCTGGGAAAAAAGGATGTGTGCAGACTCAGGGCTTTTCTAAACTGGCATAGAAATCATTCTTGAGAGAGATTGTGATTGCCTGTAACAGACTGACAGGTTTTTGCTGTCATCTCACTTCTTGCTCTTTTATTAATAATGATTTATTTTCAATTAGCTTTCTGAGATTTCATAGTTTAGGGGAGGGTTAACTTTAGATTGTCACAGAAAGGAGTGTTTGCAACTCTTTAGAAAGTGGCTGAAAACTAAGTATTTTCAGTGTTAGTTTTCAGCACGATCAGTGAACTGATCTTGTTTATCCTTTGGCTGTATGGTCTCTAGAGCCCACACAAGGGAAGTGGTGGGAACACGCAGCTGGAGATAAAAGGAAGTTGGATTGCCCTGTTCAGGAGCAGTGCAGTCTTAGATCAGCTTAAATTGACTGTGAAATCTCACTTTTAGTAGAGGGGGGAAATTCTATGATTTACAGAGCAAGAACATTTGCACTAATGTCTGATTTCTGTATTACATAGATTTCAATTTACAGTGACTTTACTGAAGTGAGTAGACTCACTTAGTGGGGAAGTGCTAGAATTATGTTTTAAATTGGGAAAATTGTTATAGCCATGAAAAAAAAGCAAGTTAATTTGTTCAGTGATGCATTTAATAGCTTTTTGATACCATTCATTTCAGCTTTTACTGGGTTCCCATTTATGCCCAGGTTCTGATGGAGCTGCGGGATATGGCCAAACTGCCTTTAATCTATTTCCTTAAAGAAAATAAAAAAAAGCAAACATGGAAATGTGTGTATCAGCTTTCCCAATGCCAGTTTGTAGATCTGTCAAAATGAATCTTCTCATAATGGTTATGTCTGTCTNAGATCACGGGCCCTGCACAAGGCAATCATGTGCCCCCTAGCAACCACAGGTGATGGACAGACCCCGGACCCCAGACTTAGTGGCGCCAGGTCCTTTGTCCCTTTTCCCGTGGTTGCTCTCTCCCCAAAACAGAAGGAGAGAGAGCAGAAAAACATGTCTGCATAAGCCAGGACATGTACAAGCCCAAGAGGCTTGTTTAGGCCTACCATGACACTGTCTTACACTGAGTCCTCTTTCCTGTAGAAATTTGTTGTTGGGAGTGAACATTACCGGATTTTTTATTTCAGTAGATAGGTCTTACTGACTGCCAGGGCACAGAGATCCTTACCAACCTCTACAGGGCCTCTACCACCCCACCTGTGGCACTAGACCCCAGTGCAGCCCCACCAGGGCCATGACTTCTTGCCTTGGTGATGCTGTAAGGTGCCTGCCTCCAACTGTGCTGCAGCCGTGCCCTGCCCTGACATGGGCACTGCTGAGCTTGGTCTGCACGTGGGATGATATCTCGTCCTGACCATGATCCTTGCCTCCACCACACTCTTGGCTGGTGCTCTGGGGTGTCCCCAGCTGCCCCCAAGCCTGTCTTGCTGCCTCATGGAAGTGGTGAGATGGGCCCTACCTGGTGCTTTTAAACTAACTGCTGTAAAGCAGGCAGCAGTGTCAGCTATTCAACTGTATCGCAAATCAATATCAATCACAGAAAAAAAAGGATATTCTGCCAATTGCCCCTTGGGTTTTAATTTTGCCATCTCACATACCTTCTGGAGAGATCTGTTTTCATAGTAATTTTGCATGAAATTAAATTTATATTTATTAAATTTATTAAATGTGCTGCAAATTACCATTGGCCAATGAATAACTAGTTGATACAACTATTTCTAGCAGAAAAGAAATTAAATTGATAAGTGGAAAATCTCTGTGGTCACTAAAGTTTAATATTTAATTAAATTATTGAAATATTCTTACTATGTGGGATGGTTTGGGAGTTACCTGCCCCCACACACAATGAATTCACCCAGACTAGACTCGGACGTCTGGAAATTAAGGAATGAAGCTTTATATTCATAGCTTAGCACAATATACAAGCAGATATGTACAATATATTACAAGTATTTACAGCTATATACAGAAATATACAACTTAAAAGTAATACAGAAATACAATGCCCATCCCAGAAATCCCAGGAGGGGATCCCAACCACCCTTCCACCTTCTTTCCACCCCTTACTCTTATCCCAGAATCTGCCTTATGTGTAAAGGTGACCTGGAAGGATCGGCAAGGGGGGTTAGAAGCAGAATGATGAGTTGGGTTACACAGATCCAAGCAGAGCAGCAGAAGCCCAGGGAGAAAACACAGACACCAAGAGACTCCGACAGACAGATTGTCTTATCTGTGTTTGTGTCCTTGCTTTTATACATCTCAGCAAGCCTATGAGTGAAGTAGACATCACCATTGTTTTCACAGCCTATAATCTATTTTTTCTCATTAAAACATTCCAATTAGCCTCAAACCAGTGCACTGTGGTATTGGTTGTCTTATAAAAAGTTACTGTCAGAGGCATAATTTGTGCTATTTTGGTTGGGTTTCTTTTTACATTCAAAGTGTGTTTGTACACTTTATCTTGGGGAAGGTTTTGCGGAGCATTATTTCACTGAGGTGTCTAGCTTGAGCAGTCTGTGATTTCTTTTTGTTGTTAAATGGGGGAAAATTCTTTGTCTGTCACTCATCTTCGAAATAGAAGCAACACTTGAGTGAGAGCTTCCCTGTCACCTTCTTGTGTCTCCTTTTGTTTATCTGACACCGTCGTGAGACATTTGGAACCCTCCAGCTCAATATAAAACATTTGCTTGGCAGGTTGGGCCTCCTCTCCCTTTGATGGATACAGCACATGTGAAGAAGAGCTGTTGGACTCATCTGATCTTGTCCTATATTCCTAGGGAGCTCAGTTCTTCTGATTTAATAACTTATAAAAACTCTTCTCCCTGTCCTTGAAAAAGGGCAGCTCCAATCTTTGTCTGCTGAAAGCATTTTTGGTCTCAAATCAGAGCAAAATAACACACTGCTGCTGCTGTCTAGGCATTGTTAAATGCTTAGTGCTTCACATCTCTGTTTTCAAAGTGGACTTTGCTGGGATTTGGAGCCAGCTGTGAAGTGTGCTTTATGCTGTACACATGCTTAGGAGTAGTCCTTTCAATTTCAACAGCTGAAGCAAGAACTTTGCTGTTTTCTGTATTTAACTGACATTGATTTTTAAATGTTTTTGCAGTTTCGGTATGGGGAAGGATACAGGGAGAAATAAAATAAGGAAGATTGTTTGAGGCCAAAAACTTTTAAAAATTCAGCAGTACATATATGCACTAGGAGGTTTATTTATTTTATGTAAAGGAAAAAGTGGGAAAAAGCTGCTCCATTCATTAAATAGGCTGTCTGGTTAAGATTTATACAGATGCTTACCCAAAACTTGGAGTGTTGTTGTTCAGTGCATGGAAAAACAACTATTCCCATTATTTCAAGTGGGCAACCCCTCCCAAATCACTTTACTCTGCTGTAAAGATGCACATTTTGCCTGAGACTATTCTTCAAGCTACGTGCAGCAGATCCTGGTTCACGAAGAGCATCATTTTGATAGACTGGAGAACATACCAGTAGAATGGCCTCCTGAGCTGGTAGGTGGGGTCAGGGAGCAGAACAGCCCCCCTGTAATCCAGGAGGAAGCAGTTAGGGATCCACTGAGCCTCTTGGATCCTCACAAGTCTATGAGACCAGATGGAATCCATCCTAGGGTGATGAGAGAGCTGGCAGATGAGCTGGCCAAGCTGGTCTCCATCATTTATCAATAGTCCTGGCTCACTGGAGAGGTCCCTGAAGACTGGAAGCTGCCAATGTGGAGCCCATCCACAGGAAGGGTCAGAAGGGGGACCCAGAAAATTACAGACCTGTCAGCCTGACTTCAGTGCCATGCAAGATAATGGAACAGATCATCCTGAGTGCAATCACAGGGCACCTATAGGATGGCCAGGGGATCAGACCCAGACAGCACATATTTAGGAGGGGATTGAGTCCAGCATCAGTGAGTTTGCAGACGACACCAAGTTGGGAGCACGTGTAGATCTGTTAGAGGGCAGGAGGGCTCTGCAGAGGGACCCGGACAGGCTGGACAGATGGGCACAGTCCAGTGCCAGGAGTTTTAACAAGTGCAAGTGCCAGNGCACAATGTCCACCTGGAGACCAGTGACAAGTGGTGTCCCTCAGGGGTCAGTGCTGGGACCAGTGCTGTTTAACATCTTTGTCAGTGACATGGACAGAGGAATCAAGTGCACCCTCAGCAAGTTTGCAGATGACACCAAGCTGTGTGGCACAGTCGACTTGCTAGAGGGCAGGGATCCATCCAGAGGGACCTGGACAGGCTGGAGAGGTGGGCCCAAGCCAACCTCATGAAATTCAACAAGGCCAAGTGTAAGGTCCTGCACCTGGGTAGGCACAATCCCAAGCACAAATACAGGGTGGGTTGTGAATGGCTGCAGAGCAGCCCTGAGTAAAAGGATTTGGAGGTCTGGGTTGATGAAAAGCTCAACACGAGCCTGCAGTGTGAGGGCAGCCCAGACAGCAACTGTGTGCTGGGCTGCTGCAGCAAGAGAAGTGTGGCCAGCAGGGCAAGGGAGGGGATTCTCCCCACTTACTTTGCTTTCCTGAGACCCTACTTGGAGTACTGTGTACAGTTCTGGAGCCCCCAATACAAGAAGGACATTGAATTGTTGAAACGAGTTCAGAGGAGGCCACAAAGATGCTCAGAGGGCTGCAACAGCTCTGCTGTGAGGATAGGCTGAGAGAGTTGGGGCTCTGCAGCCTGGAGAAGAGAAGGCTTCCAGGAGACCTTATAGTAGCCTTCCAGTATCTGACGGAGGCCTACAGGAGAGCTGGGGAGGGATTATCTTTGAGGTCTTGTAATGACAGGATGAGGGGTAATGGGTTTAAACTGGCAGAGGGGAGATTTAAACTGAATGGTAGGAAGAAGTTCTTTGCAGTGAGGGTGGTGACACAGTGGCACAGGTTGCCCAGGGAGGTTGTAGCTGCTCCCTCCCTGGAGGCGGTCAAGGCCAGGTTGGATGAGACCTTGAGCAACCTGTTCCAGTGGGAGGTTAGAACTAGATGATCTTTGAGGTCCTTTCCAACCTAAAGCATTCTATGATTCTATAATTAGGAAGAAGTTCTTCACAGAAAGAGCTGCCACTGGAATGGGCTGCCTAGGGAGGTGGTGGAGTCACCATCCCTGGAGGTGTTTAAAAGGAGGCTGGATGAGATGTCTCTAAGACATCTTCAGTACTAAATAAATATGAGCTCTACTATCTATGTATCTATCAGTACTGAATCAAGATTCTTTGTAGTGTAACGTTGATTTACCTTTGAGTTACTTATCCTACACTCTTATTCTGTACAGATGTTTAGAATTACAAAATTATCATTAGAAAATTTTGAAAATACTAGAACAGAATTAAAATATCTAATCTATATAGTAAAAAGCATTCTTTTTTTCCTGAAGTGATGTTTAGTAACCTATCACCATAACTGAGCAGAGAACAACAATCATTTTCACTTCCTAATCACTTAACCACATCTCCTAATGCCAAATCAAGTAATGTAGAGAACGTTCTATATTAATGCCCACTGATCTAATCTGGGACATGGATAAGGAATAGTTGACTGATTCTGTAAACCTTCGCTATGAAGAGGAAAGATGAGTCTGAGAAAAATGAGCAAATTGAAATTGCAAAGTCAGGAAACAGTATTGCAACTTAAATTACTTGAGTGAGGAAACAAATTGAAGCTGTGTCACAATTTAGATTGCAAAATGTAAAACCACCAAATGTAAGTCAGAGTAAACCTGTTATTAAATACGTTTTTCCATTTTGGCAATTCTTTTCCCCCCAGACCCTAGACTTTTTTATTATTATTATTATTATTTTAAGTGGAATTGAGTAGAAGAAAGGTTTAAAGCACTGAAAATACATCCAAAAAGTTTTGCAGAAACCATACAAACTCTAAAAATTACATGAAAGAATACAAAAGTGGCATTTAATTAGGATAAACTAAGTTGCACTGAATACTGAGAGCTTGTCCAGCATATTCATTTCCCTTAATACTGTGCAACATCTGTTATGATAACTTGGGAGGAAAAAATTCTGTCCCTAGATCTTCAATTTATTTCACATTTTAAGCTCAGCCTGAGCACTTGCAGCTCTAAAATGATTGCTGAGTTTTGAATGTCCAGCTGTTTGGTTTTCAGAGGTCTACATGTCATATTTTCACCACAGATCACTGTATATGCAGGTACAGCTTTATCTCACACTTAAAATTGGCTCAGTTTCTCCACTGCACTATTGCATCACCTAGCAGTGTGGTTCAGTAGTTGTCCTAGCAAAATTAGTGGCAAATGGTGGCAGTACAATTGCCTTTGAAGAACAGATTCATTATTTTATGGTAAGTATACCAAGTCTCAGAATGCAAAATGTTAGATTATCTTGAAAGTGCAGACCCTATCCTAGGGGCCTTTTAATTTTTCATTTACAATGTCATATCAATGACCAAGTGAACTTAACTCTTTATTTTTGTAGGTAGGTTTTGAATGTCCTTAAAGTGCTTTGACATCTATTGTGAATAAAATTGTTAGCAATGATGGTGGTGTGCGATAATGGTTTCCAATGTAATCCAGTAACTTAGCAGAAAGAAAGCTTTTGGAATGCTTCTGAATTGATGTGGCTCGCAGTATTGGTAGCTGTCAGGTGAATTAACAGTACTTTTCTAGGGTTTCAAATGTTAAAACTCTGTTTTAAAGAAAATTTAATACAGAAATTGCAAAAAAAAAAAAAAAAAAAAAAAAAAAAAAAAGAGGTATTCAATATAAAGAAAACCTTTATAAAATGCCTGTATTTTATTTCAGTCTTTCAGTTTTTCTTTTCCCTTATGTTGCAGTTTAGGAGCATTTACCCACATGCCTAAATAGAAATTAATTCAACAAGACATATTGTGCCTGTATGTGCTTAGGCCCCTTGGCTTCAGTAGATCGTTAGTGCATGTATAACTGAGCACTAACTTGGTTCAGTATTTCACAAAGGTTGCCACTCAGGTTATAAATATTTTTTTTAGGTCCATTGCAATAAAGAAGGGAAGGGAATAAACAGGAGAAGTGGGAAAGCAAAATAGCAATCAAGATGAAAAAGGAACTTCTGAGAAAAAGTTCTCTGAGCAAGATTTGTGGAAAATACCAACGTTGTTTATGTGGTAAAATAAAGGATGAGATCAGCTGTGATCTATTGCGCATGTGTGACAACAAAAGTCTTACCTTCACAGACAGCTTTGTGTCTGCAGACTGCGGTGCCTCTACCACTGCAGGGAAAAAGTGTTTCATATAGAATATATAGGATGTAGTTGATGCTAACCATTATTTTCTCTACAGACATAGTGGAGGTAATAGTTATTCTTGGAGAGACAGAGGCAGAAATTACCTTTCAAGTTTTTGAGTGTAAGGCTACAGGACAGATTGTAACAAATGGAACTTGGTTACAGAACACAAGAGTGCAGAGGAGTCATAGAATGAAGCTGGAATACATAGCTGCTGGTTAGACAGGAGTCTAGGGATGAACTATATTATCAGAGAGATTAAATGTACATAAAATTAAATTTTAAACTTCCATTATTTCCTCTAAAGTGGAGTTAGGAAAATTTGAATGAAACTGCTGCAAGCTTGGTGCAGAATCAATCTCCTTTGTTTAGGGATCTGTGTAGCTCTTTGTCATGCCTCTGGCAAGTACCAACTGCTCAGGTGTAATTCTCTCAGGACTCTGCCTCAGCTGCATTATTCCTGATTGCAGAGATAGCACCAGTGATAGGTGCATACTTTCTTCTATAATGCCTTGTTGTCCTTAAAATCAAAACTTCACTCAACTCTAGACAAATATACTTGGCTATATACAGCCTGTGCAGAAAAGTCCCCAGAAAACAGCAACAGAACAAGTGTAGTTGCTGGGGAAATTGTTGGGGAGCTCTGATGCAAACAGGATGTGATGTTTCTGGATGTGGGCTGTAAGGGCTTGCTGTAAGCCTGTGGAAGACTCAAGAGAGAGATCAAACGTCCTGAAAAGCAGGTCCCTAGAGAAGTAAAAAATGCTTTACAAGAGAGTGTAAGAGGACTGGGAAAAAATGTCCCTAAAGAAGTAGAATCTCTAGCAGTCCACAGAAGCTGAGAGGGAACTAAAATCAAGGTTTAGGAAAACTGAAGAATAAAGATAATGACAACCCAGGGCTTTTGAATGGACAAGTTAACAGAACCTCGCAGAGTGAGGCATCCTGTTAGAGTTGGTGTTCAGTTTACAAATAGTGTTTATGAAAATGTATGCAGATGGATTAGATCTTCGGAATGCTGCTGATAATTTATCAACAATTCTTTGCTCTATCTTTCTATAAACATTTATATTACCAATTCTTTTATATGTTATGCCTTACAATGACATTTGGCTTTGCCAAATGTATCTCAGAGGAACTTTTTTATTTTTGTATTGTTTGTGGTATGAGCATGAACTTTGACTTCCTGCCTTCCAATTTAGTGTGGTGTCTAGCTTTTTGCTGTCTGGGTCACTCATGTTACAGCTGGAGCTTCCTGTTTTCAAACCCGTATCAGCCAACCATGTAAACCTGAGGGTCAGCTCGTTCAGAAATGATGCATGATTCCAGTCACTTGTTTGCTGAAATAAATTAGATTTACGTAATGAAAGCTGTCAGGTGCTGTATCAATCTTCTGCACTAGTCAAAGTACTTCCTTATTTACAATTCTTGTTTCTTGATGCGCAACTCAGCCACTTCAAAAAAGTTATTTCACTTAGAGGACAGCCAAAAACTTCTTGCAAACAAAACTATTGAATTTTGTGTGCCTGCTACAAAGAGTCATACATAATGAAAGTTTTATTTGGAGGCAAAGAGTATTCTGTGTGTAAAATCTTGGGTGAAATGAGAATCCTTTGAATCCAGTCAGATGGTCTGTATCTGCAAGTAAGGCATAACACACATCTATCCCACTCTATCTGGAAGGGGAGGGGAGAGTGGAGGGACATCCCTGGGTCCACATGATCCGGAAATCCAGGGCTTCCAAAAGAGATTTTATTAGGAAATAGGAAATGCTGTGTCCTGACTCTAAAAAAAACCCAACCTCCATAGTTTCTGTAAGGATAACTCTGAAGTGTCAGCATGAGCTCTCCAGAACCATTTCTGTCAAAGTGGAAATGCCAGGTCAGATATAATTTTAGAGAAGGGGTCCCCACAGGGGGCCACCTTGAGATCTGTTTGTTTTGTGCTGTTCCAGGGGTTCTGGAAGGCAAGGCACCTTGCCTCTCTGTCAGCTGTGAGTGCTAGATTTTCTCAGAGTAGCTTGCTGGTGCCATTATTTCTAAAAATAAAAGCAGCATTGCCAACCACAAGTGTAAGCTTCTCCTCTCTTGCCCATAAGTCAGCCTTCAAAGCATCATGGGATTTGCTTAAGTCATGAGAATTTGAAGATGCCATACTTACCAAGTTCTTTTTATCTGACTTCTTGTTTTTGAGTCTTCAGGATACACCCAAGTCACACTGGCAAGCTTTGCTCCAGGAAGGTCACATGCTGACCCAGAATTACATCAGCTGAGGCCTGAACTAAAACATTAAGATATGTTAGGTACAATAAAATCCTGAGAGTTAGCAACACTGTAGCTGATGGACTGCAATCAAAACTGGCTTGCTCTTCCTTTTCTGGCTCTCCCTTTCAGCATGAATTGAGAATAACTTCTGTCAAATCTGATAAGCATTTATTCTGCAGCAAAAGAAAGTACATATCCATCTGTTTTGTGTTGCTTGATTAATTAGCTCCCCAAAAGAGATGAGGAGTAATTTAAAAAGGAAAAGCATTTGGAACATTTAGGTGTTGCTATCATTTACATTTAAGGAACCATTGCAGAGCTCTAACAATGTAAAATAGCCTTTAAGTGCATTGAAATTACATTTAAACTACAGTAGTGTAGTAAGAATAATCTCCACTCAGTTTTCCATCCATTTAGGGTTTCTGATTGCAGCTAAGGTGCTATCTATGTTTGGCAAACTGGCCAGCTATTTTTCCTGAGTAAAATGTGTGTATTTTCTTTATAGCTGAGATATTCATTGCCAGTACAAAGCATCTCTTAGTGTATGTCTCTTGTTTTTTTTTTTTAATTACTTTATCTGACAGTAATATGATGTTCCACCTTAGACAAATTCAGATTGTCAAAGCAAAGTGTGAGTAGTACTAATGGAAATAACTGGGGCGTAGATGATCATGAAGAAAATATGAAAATGTACATTTACTTCATATTCTATGATTGAGAGCTTTGTGCATCTCTGAGATGGCCATTGTCAGCCTCAGATCTGAGCTTCATATTTTTATATTCATAATGTTAAATTCCAAAAGCTTTCTTATGAGTTCATTTTGTTTGCGTAAACTTAAAAGGAATTCTGGATTTGACCTTTATCTGGGTCACTGGGTGGCACTGGGTGGCAGATGTAAGATGTTGTCATGTTAGAATTCTCCATGAGCGGTGTCCTGATTTTGCTGATGTCTAATGAATCACAGTCTGTAGGCCATTAGCAGTTTTGAGTCAGCCAGGAACTTAAGCTGGGAGGGACAAAAGCCAGGACAGTGACCAGAGCTGGCTCACAGGTGTATGCCGGGCCATAAACATCACGTTTGCTTTAAAGGGAGAAGTTCACTGAGGATGAGGCTCCTCATTTTTCTTCCAATCCCTAGGTGGGTTTGCTTACCATTCTGCTCCTAAGGACTGCTTTCCCTTTCAACATGACTGCTGTACATTCACTGGGCTGAGTATAACTTTGTACACTTTATATAGGTATTAGCTTGGCTGGTTCATTTAATCCATTTTCATTTCAACCCATGGGTCTCCTCTCATAGACTCATAGAATCACAGAACGGTAAGGTTGGAAGGGACCTCAAAGATTATCTAGTTCTGACCCCCTACCATAGACAGGGACACCTCCCACTAGTACAGGTCACTTAAGGCCTCATCCAAGCTGGCCTTGAACACCTCCAGGGAGAGAGCAGCCACAACCTCCCAGGGCAACCAGTTCCAGTGTCTCACCACCCTCACTGGAAAGAACTTCTTCCTAACATCCAGTTTAAAGCTCCCCTCTGCCAGTTTAAACCCATGGCCCCTTGTCCTATCATTGCAAGACCTCTCCTTTTCCTGATCCACATTCTCACCTGGAGAGGGACCATTNTTAGCAGTTTTGAGTCAGCCAGGAACTTAAGCTGGGAGGGACAAAAGCCAGGACAGTGACCAGAGCTGGCTCACAGGTGTATGCCGGGCCATAAACATCACGTTTGCTTTAAAGGGAGAAGTTCACTGAGGATGAGGCTCCTCATTTTTCTTCCAATCCCTAGGTGGGTTTGCTTACCATTCTGCTCCTAAGGACTGCTTTCCCTTTCAACATGACTGCTGTACATTCACTGGGCTGAGTATAACTTTGTACACTTTATATAGGTATTAGCTTGGCTGGTTCATTTAATCCATTTTCATTTCAACCCATGGGTCTCCTCTCATAGACTCATAGAATCACAGAACGGTAAGGTTGGAAGGGACCTCAAAGATCATCTAGTTCTGACCCCCTACCATAGACAGGGACACCTCCCACTAGTACAGGTCACTTAAGGCCTCATCCAAGCTGGCCTTGAACACCTCCAGGGAGAGAGCAGCCACAACCTCCCTGGGCAACCAGTTCCAGTGTCTCACCACCCTCACTGTAAAGAACTTCTTCCTAACATCCAGTTTAAATCTCCCCTCTGCCAGTTTAAACCCATTGCCCCTAGTCCTATCATTGCAAGACCTCTCCTTTTCCTGATCCACATTCTCACCTGGAGAGGGACCATTGGGTGATGGAGCAACTGCTGTAGTTCAGCCCCAGATATGGGCTAAATAGAGACAGACAGAATGTGGTGGTTTGTTCTAAAGAGAATCAGGTATTACACCTATCTCTGGAGGCCTTTCTCACCATACGTTAAGCCAGGTGCGTTGTGTCTGTCATGCAAGGCTTATTTTCTCTCTTGGTGTGTTCCCTGGGAGAAAACATGCACACAGTGAATTCATCTGTCAAGCTTTTAGTACACAAACATATGCATAGATCCATACAGACAGAAACACAGAGATATGCAAATGCACAGAGGTCATGCACAGTCATCTTTCTTTGGCTTAGAAAAAACAAGTTCAAGCAAGTGCAACATAAACATAGAGAAGGCAGCACATTTTTATTCTGGAGAGAATTCATTCTGGAGGCTTGTGTCAGTATTCTTACAGATGGCTAAATGTCCTTGTTATAATCAAGTCTGAGGATCTTTTTTCAAGCAGTGAGGTTGTCAACCAACCTTTACCCTAAAGGTATATAAAATAGTTTATACATCTTCCTAGTAAGTTGGGGAGCACCCTATGTTTAAAATAAATGATCTTGAACTGTGTTCATCATTCTACCAGATGCCAATATAATGTAGGACATGTTTAGTATATCCATGACAGACATTTCAGAGAATATGCAGTGCTATATTTTGAATTGTTAGGATTTTCTGGGTGGGCAGCACCTTCATGCTCAGTGTACTGCGTTGTTATAACCTGGTTGGTAGGGTGACAAAGAGCAGTCTTTCAGATCTTAGAGGAGGATCACATAGGATGTTTCTGTGCTTAGTGCACTGGAAGTGTTCTTTGTAGCTGTGGGTTTTCTGTGTCTGTTCTTGAGTGGTGCATTCTAGAGCCTCTGCACTACCACAGTGCACAAAGCAGTTTCACAGCTTATGGAAACCAAGGTTAAGTTCCACATCAAGCACCATGCAGAGAGCCATACGTACAATGTGGATGCAGAGTAGCTCCTCAAGGAGAGAGTGCATTTCCTTTGAGGATGGTTCCCCACCAGTTTGCTTTCTGCATGTGGAATTTAGTTAGCAATAGGAACATCATGGTAGTGACAGGACTAATGAATTCAGGGTTGACTTCAGTCCAAGTGCTGAAGAGTTCCTAGGTCTTTGCTTTTGGGTGACTTTTTAAAGAGAATTTACTGAATGCTTGCTAGGGTCAAAGATGAGTATCTGAGAAAGTCAAGGTGGTAAGAGGTAGACTGGCCTTAACACATCTGTATCTTTTTAGTAGCTAGGACTTGCTGAGACTTACATTCTGCCACAGGATACATATAACTGTTGTATCTTGTAACAGAAAATGTCGTTCAGAAATGGGGAAGTCTGTAATGTCTCCATGATCACCATGATCACTACTGCTATGTAAGGCATCAGATAGCAATAAGAGTGTGACCAGTATAGTGTTCAAATAGTTACCTAAGCTGACACTGCTGATGAACGAAACAGGAGTTCCTCATCCATCCTGTTGTAAAATATATGTTTTTCTTCAAAAGTATTCACCAGCATTCATATTAGGAATAACATTTAATTTAAATCAACACTGTAATTGATTACTTACATAAAGTACACCTGAGTTCTCTAGACTGCTACAGAACTTGCACTGATGGTAAAGTTGTGTTGGATTCCCTAACCTCCTTTTATTTCAGTATTATAGAGGTCTCCCATGAAACATAACTTTCAGCCATTGCCTTATTACTTTAAGCTCAAATTTATTAACAAGATGTTCAAGAATTTGAAACTTTCAAACTATGGTGGCAATTTCCTAACACTCCCCCCTTACTACAGTAGAAATCATATGTGTTCCTAGTTTTCCCTTCAGGAATCCTTGATCTGTATGAGCTCTCTAAATCTGCCATGAAGTTTAATTGGTATCTGTGGTGATTACTTGATACACTGAGTCTTGCTTTTAATTCAGCTAGATCAGGCTTCTCCTACATTGTGATTTTACCTAACAGCGATGCGGCTTCTTCATGCACTGAATGCATAAAACCATGAGCTCCAGTGCCTGCAGGAAGTGTTCTGTGGTTAAGTAATTTTTGTTTGTTTGTTTCTGCCTTCAGAGATTACAAAGATTTTAGAAATCCCTTTCTTTATTTCTCAGTTAACCACAAGAAAGAAAAAAAAAAAAAAAAGGACAGATATTTGAGGGGATAAGAAACAAAAAGACTAGTACTAGGTAGCAGGCAGTTCTGGATAGTGCTGTAACCCCACTGTAAATCCACCACTTGACTACAGAAAGCCTGCTGCTGGCTGAATTTCTACTTCAGACAGATTCGCTGCTAACTTCCTCATTATTCAGTTCATGTGAGGAGGGAAAACAGCTGGAACTCATGCGGTTTACTGAGTAGACAAGTCCCATGTGCTGGAGCCAGGGAGTATCCTGGATTTAATCTGGGCTCGAGATTCTGACTCATTATGTGACCCCGAGCAAATCATTTGACCTTCTTGATCTTCTGCCAGCTCAGATGGAAAATTAAGTAAAAAGCAAAGACAGCAGTGGAAATTTTGTTCTGTAACTGAACTGAACAGATGAAATGAAATGAGTAAACGTACAGGTGTTTCCCTGCACTTACTTAGTAATGGGAGCCATTGCAGGATTTAAACAAAAGGCAGAAAACAACAAATGTTTGGCTGAAGAGAGTCTTTCATTTCATCAGAAATAACCCACTACAAATATGTTAAAATAAAGCAGTTCAATGTGCTGTGCTTATTAACATGCCGTCTGCAGGGAGCATGACTTTGATAGTCGCAATCATTTTTTCCCTGCTCTTGGATTTTTTTGCTTGGCTTTGGCACAACATTTGAGAGCACTCACTTCCACTTGTCCTGCTTTGAACAGAAGAGTCCTAGGAAGTTTATAAACCACTTCTGAAGACTCTACACTGTGGGTAGAAAAGGTTCTTAGTGTCAGAATCACAGGGTCTCATTCCTGCTTCTACCACTATCCCACATTGGGCCTTCTTTTATCTTATCTATCTACCTATAAAGTGTGTGCAAGGAGACATTCTCTAATACAGAATCACAGAATGGTAGAGAACCTTGCCATTCTATGATTCTATGATTCTAAGGCTAGGTTGGAATAGGCCTTGAGTGACCTGTACTAGTGGGAGGTGTCCCTGCCTATGGCAGGGGGTTGGAACTAGATGATCCTTGAGGTCCCTTTCAACCTTGCCATTCTATGATTCTAGGTTGGAAAGGACCTCCGGAGATCACTGAATCCAACTCCCCTGCCAAAGCAGGATCACCTAGGACAGGTCACTCAAGAATGCATCCAGATAGGTGTTGAAAATCTCCAGAGGAGACAACATTCTGGGCAGCCCGTTCCAGTGCTCCATCACTTTTACAGTAAAAAAGTTTTTCCTTATGTTGAGGCAGAACTTCCTGTGTTACAGTTTGTATCCATTGCCTCTTGTCCTATCATAGGACACCATTGTTGGCAGTGCTTGGAAAGCCTAAGATCAAATACCCAATTAAAAGGGGGGGGGGAGGGGAAATGTTTAGATTGGGGTTTTAGTGCCTTTGGGAGTGAAGATCAGAGAAAGAGATGATACAAGTAAAAAGAGAAGGGACTAAAGTACATGGTGTAGCCTGAGCAGGAACTGAGAAGAGGTAAAGAAAAAAAAATTAAATAAATTTAAAATTACATTATATTCCTTCTCCACCCATGTTCCCAAAGCTCCTTTAAAAAGTGACATTCTGGAAAAAAATGCTACAGTTCTGGTTATACCACAGGCCACTTGATCAAGCTCGTTATGATGTCACCACAGCTGCAAAATTATTTCAAGTCTTATTACACACATTGCTTTTCTAATTTTTCATGATGTATATCTGCTACATTAAAACCTTTAAACACCCACTGTAAGTTTGTTTGACCTTCCCTCAAGAATTCAAGAGTGACTGACTTAGCCCTAGTTGTTTTACTGCATTGTTTTATTTTTATTACCACGCTATGGAAAACACGTTCATATTACTGAAATCCATCTGAGAGAGATCTTATTACTTGAAAAAATGCTTTTTTGATCTTTATACATCAAAGGTAATCCTTTTCAAGTCTACAACTGGTTTAGGGCCAGCCACGTGAATGCCACTTTAATACTTGTTTTCTAAGAATGGCTACGATAGAAACCCCCCTCTTCCTCACTGCCCTTCAGTTTACATGATTTTTGGTTTTCTCTTCAAAAGGGTGAAACTATACATTACTTATATTTCTTTTCCACTGGTGCAAAGCAAACTCCAGCCATCGAAGCATTAACGAAAAGAAATTTTATTTGCATTGTTATTAAGCCTGG
The DNA here is from genome assembly GCA_013399055.1 of Ramphastos sulfuratus. Classification (NCBI taxonomy): domain Eukaryota; kingdom Metazoa; phylum Chordata; class Aves; order Piciformes; family Ramphastidae; genus Ramphastos; species Ramphastos sulfuratus. The sequence goes on along the minus strand of WBNM01029359.1, from coordinate 514,287 downwards.
GACATTTCCCCTATTTAATTAAAGAATTATCCTCTTGTGTATTTTTTCCAGCTGTATGTGAAATTGTTTTGAATTTTTTGGCTCCGAATATCTATTGTCTCTGATGGACTTCAGCTTCATACAAACTACTTAGAGTATAAAGGAGATAAAATCTGAACCTTGAACTAAATCCTGTCCTACATAAAATCCTGTCTTTGAGATAGAAGTAAAACTTTAATCTAAGCATCTGAGAGGAGTGTTTGAAAACAATATCAAGATCTGAATTTTGTGGCCTGATCCTGTCTCTCTCACTTGAATTGTCCTATAGTTACATTAAAGTTATTTTGATTAGGATAGTAAAGGAAACTGTTTCTGATTCAGTCTGATTCATCATGCCCAGGCTTCTTTCTCATGACTGATTAAACAAAACACCATTTATTGTGTGTGCCAGTTTCTGTGGTAACCAGAAGCATGAACATCAATGGAACTGATTAGAAATTGTGATTCTTTATATTCAGAAACGTACCTTTTGTATGGAGACTTTCTTCTAAGTTTGGCTTAAAGAGTTAACTTTGGGGAAGCAATCTCTAAATTTGCTCCCACAAATATGGACATAGGTTCACACTAGTAATTTGTATGTGCAAATTAGCATTTTCAGAAGCAGCACACAAAGACAAATCATTTGTTTAAGTTCTGGAACTGGGAAGCCTGAGTTCTTTCCCAGATTCAAACACAAACATCTTGTTTGGCCTTGGACCTTGTCACGTAAAGAAATTTTTTAAAAAGCCTGCACTTTGGGGCACTTCTCTTTTCAGGCACAATAGATGCCTCAAGCCTGTTTCTTTTTTCCTGTGTGTCTGTGATTTTTATTTGCCATCTGTGAGAAACTTTAGTTGTTTCCCACTCTAAAAGTCATGTGTTAAAGCAAGGCAATACAGCAGAAATACTTTGTTTTCACGTAATAGCCCACTCTGCGGAGCATTTTTTTCACTTCCCTTTTCTGGATCATTGATGAGATTTTCTTAAAATTAGAAGGAAGTTGTTGTTTTCTTCTCCCAAAAAGTTCCAAGTGCTAGTGTGTTTAGTGCTGTCTTTTTCAAACAAGTAACATAGAAACTAATCAGATCAATTTAATTTATGAAAGAAGATTATACATAATGGGCTTCATTTGACACGAAAATTATAGCAGGATGAATCTCTAACTTCAAACATTAATCTAGCTTGGCCCGAATCAGTTGTGTGGAACAGAGAAGCAGCTTTGATCTTGCCTCGTATGACAGTATTCAGGGGGGTTGCTGGGGAAACTTGATTAAGTGGATTTTTCTATTCCTTCAAGTGCACCTGCTTAGGCCTTGGAAAAGGATGCTAAATCTATGGGGAAGTTGTCTTTGCACTTACACTTTCACCTGTGAAAGAATATCTTTGTGCTTCTCATCCATGTCTGAAGCCTCATTCCATTATTTTCCCCTCTGTGCTTCAGGGACAGTCATTAGCTCCTGATGTCTTATCTCTTACAAAGTCCTAGTAGACAAGTTTAGAGATCTTCGGCATGAAATAAGCCTGGCTAGACTGTGATGGGGAGATCCTTAACATTGCCAAAGTCTGAAACATTGATGTGGTGGGTTCAGTATCTGAGGTTTTGTTATTTCTTTTTCTCCTCCAAGAAGGCCCAAAAATAAGCTAGCATGAAGAATGAATTAATGAATTCTGTATAGAATATGATTTGTCTTGGCCATGGGAAGGTCACTGGTAGGGCAGTGTAGGTAGGATTAGAGATAGAGACTTGGCTTGATGATTTATTTTCAGTTTGAAACTAGTATCACTTTTCTATTATAGTGCTTGGTTGCAGTCCATGACAGATGGGAAGGATCCACGTCCATTTGAGCTGCTTATAATATTTCACCATTTACCACTGAAACCCTGTAGTTCATTGCATGATGTTTTAGAGAGAAGTGATTAAAACATAAAATAACATAAACAATATTTTCTTTCTCTCCTTCTTTCTTCTTTCCTCCTTCTTTTCTCTGTCTCTCTCCCCCCTTCCTTTCTTCTTTGGAAGGGCTCCAAGAGACACATTAGGAAATCTAATGCCACATACCAACAAAGACTGAACTACTATCAGGATAGGACTTTTTCGTTGTTGTTAGGACATAAAAGGGCATACAAATCATAGTAATTTTTGGTTTGCTGGATTACAGATAAAATGCTGAATTTGCAGTCATCCCAATCAGATAGTGAGCTTTTTGAAAGACTTCCACTTGACTTGAATAATTGTGTAACAGCTTTTTATCCAAATCTTTGTTTAAAATAAATCTTGAGAGTTTGACACCTTGATATGTTTGTTCCAATCCACTTCTGTTAGTGTTTAGTACTCCTTAACTACAGATGCCTATCAACTTTCAAAGATGCTGAAAGATTGCTAAACACACACTGAGACTCAAGGAAGTTATTTGATTTGATTTGACTTGACTTGACTTGAGAAAATGATCCGAACTATGGCAGAGGAGCTGACAGTATAAAACAGGACTCTTGACTTTGTCCATCACCATAATTTGAAGATACAGCTTCATTATTCATCTACTCCATGGGAGTATTAACTCCAGCAAAAACTCCTACAAGACTAAACTTGTATTTGCCAACATTCCTTTGCTATTGATACTTAGGAATTCATAAAAGCACTAACAAACTGCAGACTATTCTTTAGCATTGTCTGTACAGTTAAGGTCCCCAGAGGATGATGAAAGCCAGATAATAGCCTGGCCCTGGTTTGACTGTCCAGGAAGCAGTACCCTAAACAGGACAAATTCCTGTATTCCTCTAATAAACATAAACTGCAGTATGTGGTGAATGAGATACTGCATAACAGCGCTAAAATGCAGAAAGTGTCCAGGGAGGTGTATTCAAGCCTCACTCATGGAATAAGCACTTTTATGGCCTTCTTGGATGTGAAGCTAACATCATATCTGACACAGTGGGAAGATTATGTGGGAAAAGGTTACGTAGGAAGATTGCTTCATTTTGGTGTACCAGCAGAAATAATCATACAAGAATGCAAATGAGATGATATCTTCAGGCCCTGCTTACTGTTACTGTCTCTTTTGTAAAACTGCTTAGCAGACTGGCTGAGATTATTAGACTTAATTAGTGTGTGGATAGAAACCTGAGAAACGTGCATGATTCTTAGGAACAAGGGATGAGTGAATAGTCAAGTCACAGTGGGAATCCTGAAATCCGCTGAAAACAGGGATTTAATGGTGCCTCTAATGTGTCTAACTTCTGTTAATGCCACTAATAGTTTCTTTGTAGGTCACCTCTTCTGAGCCTCTCTCCACTGTAGGTACTGACCACTGAGCTTAGGCTACCATATTTATTTGCTGGTGGTGTTGGTAATAGAATCACCTAACTGCACTGGTGAAGATATAAGGAAGGGAATGATCTTGTAAAACAAATTCTGCCCATTTCATATAAAAATCTTTCTTGCTAAAGGGTTACATAAACTCCAGAGCTAATCAGTACTGCAAAACAAGTGGTCTTTAGTAGACAGCAATTAAGGAATTAGGGAGGCTTTCTTTAAAAGGGAAAGTCCTCTGCAGTAAAAAAGGTGCCATGAAAGTGACAAAGTGATTATGTGCTTCTTTGGTGTGGAAAGGAAATGCTAGTCAAGCTGGCTCCAAGACCCAGCAGGTGGGTTCCCCCACCTGAATGGTCCCTGGAACATGTGGCTGCACCTCAGAACAAAAGGAACATAAACAGTTTTGGATGGGCTCACAGAGAAAGTCTGAGCCATGAGATAAAATCTTGAAAGAAAGACTTAAATTCAGTTTTAAGGAGGACTCGGCTTTAGAGTAGCATCTTTTAAAAAAAAAAAAAAAATTGTTAAAAGGGCCTGTAAATCAAAGGAGATTCAGACAATGCAAAGACTCAGTGTCCACTGGCTGGTCATTTGTCTCTTGAAAGAAACAACTTCTCAAGTTGCTATGGACCAACTGATCAGTACAATGAGAATTCCTTAATGGGGACACAAACCTTTCTTGTTATTAGTGCTATACCAATTTTTCTGTTACCCTGTTGTTTTTGTGCTTTAGGGACAGTTACAAGATGTAAGTCCCTCAGCGAAAGAAGGGAGGGACTTTTATAAGAATGAGACACAAAGCAGGTGTGTGATGGACTGTGGAACTACATCCTTCTTGTTATAAATAATTCCATGTAATTTATATTGTCCCTTTCAGCTCACTTAATTTTTTTTTTTATGTTAATTTATCTTTTCTCATTTTCTGTATCCTTGCTAAGAGGAAGAATTATATTGGTCTGAGTATCTGATCTGCTTCTGTTGGATGTTGGAATTAGAGATGAACAAGAATCCTACTGTGTCATAAACTGTAATGAATTATATTAGATTTTATGCTCTGGTTCTGCCTGTCTCATTTGATTCCCTATATATCTGCTTCAGTATGTCACGCCTCTGTATTTTTTCCAATTAGGTTTTGTTTCTCCCCATTTTAGACATTTTTCTTATGGAGGGATGATTTCTGTACAGTGGACAATTTACTTCTCTGTTACCCAGTCGTAGTGACTTTCCATCACTAGTGACCTGGATCGCATTCATACCTTTGACCTGAGCTCGATGCCTTTTTTTGTAATGGGCACTGATTAGCTGCTGACAGGGGCAGGGAGGAGAAGCTACAAATTCTTCTATTGTGAAATAGAAGCTGACCTTCCATTCACTGAAACCAGTGATTCCCGGGGAATGAGGATTGGGTCCAAAGTCTTGGAAGAAGCTTAAGCTATTTAAATTTTCGTGTGTAGCAACAGAAATGGCATTCTTGGCTCTCTAAATTACAGCTTTGCAAGGCCAGCACTGCTGTTTATTCTCTCTTAGTTATGAATTCATCATATTTGAGAGTCTAAAACACAGAGTCAAACAATGCCACTTACAGTGATCCAAAGTCCTCATTACCTTCCTTCTTTGGCTATGGGCAGCAGTCTTGCATACATCATCCTAACAATATTTACCTAAAGCCATAAAAACTGCTGGAATGGGGTTTTGCCTCTGCTGTACAAAGTACACTTTTTAATAGGCAAGGGCCAAAAGCAAATTGACTTTTTACAGAGAAAGAGACTGCTCCTCAAAAACTATTAGGAATTCTGTCATCTGGAATATCACTATCCTGTTGACCTTATTTACAGCTTTCATGAAAAATACAGTATCATAACATTGATGTATAGACCCTCTAGCATTCAATTTCTTTAAAGGATGCCTCCATATGAAATAAGGGATGCTGGTCATGAATCCATGCATGCTGAGGCAATACTAATGAGACTAAGCACTGTGGAATATATTGCACACAAAGGCTTGTTTAAAATGTAGTCATACACTTTGGAAATAAAGCAATTTGGCATCTTACCATGGCTACAAATGAGGTAGTGTTATGGGAGGGGGAGTAGGGTAATAAAAGTGACAGTTGTGGAGTGTTATTGACAGCTTTTTCTGTAATTGCAAACTGGGGCTGCATTTATCCACATTGTCCAAGGTCCAGTCTTCTTTAGGAATAAAACACAACCATAGGATGGTAACATTTCATTTGGTCTACTGGAATAATACTTTATCATAAGCAATTAAACCATCTTTTAGTACTATTTTTATACTTTTGATTACTATAATCATGCTTTCAACCACAATTCAAATGCTCCAAGGACCAACCAAAGCAAGTAGGCAAGATAGAGACGAGGTAGGTGTTATACAAATTGAAGGAACAATTTGAGGGTAAGGAAAAACACCTGGATTTTTTTGAGAGGGAAGAAGTAGGTGGCCTTGCTCTGTTAGAAGCATGAGTGCACAGTGCAAAGTAAAAGGAAAGGAATGGTACAAGGGAGATAAGTAAAGGAAGGGAACAGCTATGGATGGGGACTGAATCTGAAGTGTACAGAAAGTGAGAGGATAGAGACAATAATCAGTAAGGGCATTAGAAATATCACAACTGTTTTCTGTCTGCCCAGGCATCCCTGTTTTGGCTAATGTGGATCTGATTATTTGGCCATTCTCCAGACTCTCACACTGTCTGCAGTGAGGGGAAGTGCTGCTTACTCCCTGCCCAGAGTAGTTTTGGGCTGTGCTTGTGGGATGAAGGCTGCCAGCAGTTTGGCCCAGTGCACGGTACTGTGATGTTGGGGGTCGGACTAGATGACCTTTGGAGGTCTCTTCCAACCCAAACCATTCTGTGATTTTTTTTGATTCTGTGATGTTGCACTGTCTGGTGAGACACTCGGCAAGAGCAGAAAGCAGAGAAGCAACCCCTCTCTCCCTGGCAATGACTCCCTGCACCAATCCAAATCATGTCTGAAGGTGAGAACAATTCCTAAGCTCAAGCAGCTACAGTGGAATGTTTATACCAAGGCATGAAGGCAGGTATTGGAAATGTGCCTTACTTAGTCTAAATCCAGGGATCACACTCTCCATGTGGGGTACAAACCACCTGTTAAGATTTATCAGGAAACTACTAAGCAAAGGAGAACAGTACAAGGAAGTGAGAAACATGGGCAAATCACAGAATCATGGACAGGTTTGGGTTGAAAGGGATCTTAAAGATCATCTAGTTCCAACTCTTCTGCCTTGGGCAGGGACATCTCCTACTAGACCAGGTTGCTCAAGGTTCCAAATTGTCTACAGAAGTTGGTTTTCTTGGTTACCAAAGGCATAGGTACAAAACCCCCATAAATACATAGTCTTACCTAGAAAGAAGTGTTGTGTAAATCGACCTTTAAAAAAAAAAAAATCACTAAATACTGCCTGACATATTAAAAATCCAATTTTCTTAATGGGTCACAAGCTGAAGAAGACTTAGGACATCAAAAATGTGATCTGCATGATGTGGCTTGGCTGAAGCTGAAGCTCCTGGTGCTGCAGCATGGGCACATACAGTAGTGGGCAGCACCCACAGAGCCACTGACCCCACCAATTCCCCACTGAATTGTCCAGACAACCCAATTCAAGTCCCAGTGACTGGTGGGAAGAGGGGTGGAGGGGCAGCAATGGCAGCTTTTGCTTTGCAGCTGATTTTGTGCACAGAGGGAGGAGGTGGAACAACATCAACTCTCCTGAAAACTGTTTTGCATAGCTTACGGGGTCCAAAGAATGCCTGCACCAGGGCCAGCCCTGGCAATCTTCCCAGATCCAAAGGTTTCTGATCCCAGAGTGGCCCAAGGGAGGCTGTGACCCTGCCGAGCTCACCCGTTGCAGGTAGAACTTTCATGGTGGGAATATCCTTGAGTCTTGTAAAAGCAACCTCAAGTGGGAAAGAGGGGTGAATATTTATAGGGCTCTTAGAAGGGTAAATTCAGCTTGAAAATTGCTTTAACAGAACAAAAAGCACAGCTGAGCACAGATAGTGGGCATGGGACTGAGCTTTCATTGGTCACCAGTCAAAATTTAGAGTAAGGAAATCAGGATTTCTGAAAGACTCAGCGTGAACTCTAAGGAAGATTCAAGAGAGGTAGAAACACTGAGCTTGGAAACGTGGGTAATAACAAGTTATTCTGTCTAGAGTTGTGAATAGCAGCAGCTTTTGGGAACGTGGGGGAGACCAGACTTACTTGAAACAAACAGGCTTGGGATTCCTGAAGTCGTTGCTGATAAGGGATGGTAAACTGAGAACCTGTAGTCCGAAAGATCAGCCAACCAAACAATAGGCGTCTAGCGATGCTTAGGCAAATTTGAATGGATATTCATTGTGGAAGACTAGGGAGTGCCTAGCTAAGAGGGTTCTGAGGGCCTTGTGACTTCTCCATTTGTTTTCAATGTCTCAGTCTTCTCTCTTATTTAAACAAACATAGCAAGAGAGCCTGGAAAGGCTGAAAGTGTTTATTCTGCCAATCTTTCCCGTAATTTCAGTGAATACTGTACTTGTCTGGAATGCTCCAGGATTGTTTGTGATCTTTGGGTCGCATTACAACGGCAATCATTTTCAAATGATAGTATTTCTGAATGCCTCTGTAGGATCAGCTTTACCGTGTATGCATGCCATTAATGAGATGACAACGAAATGCTACAGGGATTGTCTAATTACCTGTCAGAATATCTCTGTTTTCTCTTTTCATTTGAAGCATAGGTGCTATTTTACTTAAATTGGGATCAGTCTATGAAAGCTACTCTGTATCGTGCAAGGAAAATTTATCAGTGTGATGTAATTGATTATAATTTGGATCAGTCTGTAAAAGCTACTCTGTATCTTGCAAGGAAAATTTATCAGTGTGATGTAATTGATCATAATTTGGCATTCGGATGTACATATACAAACATATTCTGAAGTGCTTTCTAATAAAACAAAATAATATACAGCTGTGTTTCTGTGATACAAAATTGTCTTCTGCCTGTGAAGAGAAAGTTATCAGGAAAAGAGATCTTCAGACTGAAAGAAGTGTGTCCATTTAGCTTTCATAACCTTGACCAGCAGGGCATTTCCTGTTTGATATATAGAAATTTATAGTGACTGTTGCAGGCACTTTCAGCCTGTGTTTTCCTGTATGATCGATAGATCTGAACTGAATGATATTAGTAGCTTAGAGTCAGCAACTCAGTTTAATAGACAATTTATGAAATTATGCACAACCTTATAGACCTTTGAAACAATGTTAGAAGTCAATATCATGTCTGGCAAACAGTCGGTGTCACTCAGTCAATATTGAGTGACACACTGGGGTAATACAGCAGCCAATTGCCCTCTCAGGTGGTGGTGTAGTGAAAAACTAACAGCATTAAAATCAGTTGTGTGACTAACTTTACAGCAGTGCATAATGGGGCAGGATGTGACTTCTACGGGAAGAGTCTCTTCCAATCGGAGCTGTACAGTTAGGTGTCAAGTGCAGGCTGCTGACATGGAGTTTGGATTTTCACTGGCAGGTAGAAGCCTACCATTTTTGATCACAGAAGTGTCTAACTCCTGTATATGTAAGTCAACACATATGCATTGATTACATGCAGAATCATGGAACCATTTATATTGGATAGCAGGAAAAATTCTTTCCTGAAAGAGTGCTCAGGCATTGGAACAAGCTGCTAGGGAAGTGGTGGAGTCACCATTGCTGGAGGTGTTAAAAAAACATACAGACATGGTTCTTCCAGATGTGGTTTAGTGATAATGGTATTGTTGGATTGATGGTTGATCTTCCTGATCTTAGAGGTATTTTACAACCTTAATGATTAAGTAATTGAGTATGACTGGTAGCCATTCTCACCTTGTACAACCAGGGAAGAACATGAAGAACACCATGTAACACATGACAGCTCACAGAATTTCATCCCAAATGCCTAGTGCTCACAGTGATTTTTCCAGTGGATTTCTACATTTGATGAAAGTTTTTGGGCTTGAAAATTTCTTACTCCTTATTTTTGTCTGAAGGACTTTTAACAATTAGTGGATGGAAACTTCAAGGCTGTAACTGACTAGTGTCTTTTTTTTTTTTTTTTTTTGAAAATAAATTAGTTAAACTTATGGCTTATGATAATTACCTCACATCATATAAAATTATACTAATGGGAGCTAATCCATCTTAATCACTTATACCAAAAGGCACTTTGTTGAGAGGATTGAACAGGAATCCAGAAGAATTTATTTCACCTTCATTTGTATAAAGGGGAAACCCAAGTAAGTTCCATGATTCTGGCTTAGTTTTTTCCAAGATTAAAAACTAAATCATTATTGCTGCTATTAGAGCACATTTATAGATGATTGCTTTATGTCAGGGAACAGGAATAGTCTGCTACCACTTAAGGGAAGGTGAGCCTTGTGGCAAGGGTGACTGCTGTAGTGGCAGTGCGCTCGCTGATCCTAGCAAATTCCTATAGGGTGTGATGATAGAGCTAGGAGCTAGTGACAGAGACCATCAACAACTCCAGACAAGACAACTGGTAAACCAGGTCCAGGGTCCAGATAGGGAGGCCAGCCAGGGATGAAAGGAGACAGAGCCAGAGGTAGGACTAGGACAAGGCTACAACATGTATCCAAAGTCCAACAAGGACAACCCGTAACATACACTGGAGATAAAGGCAGCCAACAAGGTACCAGGTCCAAGGTCTAGCCAGGAGGCAAGCCTGAAGGCAAGCATACCTACAAAATAGTTCAGGCAAGGACTGAAAGCCTGGACTTAAATGGAGCCCCTGGGCACGGAGGCAAGGGAATGAGTCCCATATGGCCTGGATCAGGGCCATTAGCAGCTATCAGTACCCACAGATCCCTGACAGTTCAGAACAGATAGACCTTTCACTAAAGAGTTTTATAAGAAGCAAAAAAAAAGAAATTCTGCACCTCTGTTTCTCAGTGTGTCCTAGTAGCCCAGGTTATCTCTGTCTTTGCAGGGTCAAAATTAAGTAATCATTCAACTATTACTTTAAATGCTTTTAACAGAAGGGATCAGTGTAACAGAGGAGTTCAGAGAATAACTGGAAAGCCTATAATGGGGTTTTCAAATTGTGTACCTCTAGTGTGTGATCACCACCAGAGCTCTGAAAACAGATGATAGAATTTGAAGCTGCTCTATAGTGATTTTTTAATATCGTACATTAACCTGCATGTTATTTGGATATTGAATGCCTTAACCCAGTGTGTTTGTCTGAAAGGCAGTGGGAGGATGAACAAGCAGGAAAAAAGAAACTACTGCTGAGAAGTGCCTTATCTCCGGCCCACACTTGAGAGCTATCGAGGGACAATAGTTGAGCCATTGGTTTTGAGAACTTTGTCTTAATCTCCTGCCGAGTTTACAGTACTGGTTTTATCTAGGAAGGGTAAACTCTGAGAATACAGAAGAATAACCCCCTTGTGACTCTGGGTGCTTAAATGGGATTCCTTCTCAGAAGAGAGGTTGGTGTTTTGTTGGAGGAGACAGGCTGACATGTGCAATGTTTGAAAAAGTGAGACTTGCCCACCCTAATGGGTAATGGAGAGAGCCTTTGACAAAGATAAAACAGAAATGTCTCCAGCTTTTCCGAATCTCGTTTTTTTAATGACTGCTTTGATTCTACAGTTAAATAATGAATGTTCCTAAGTCTGGGAGCTACTTTGTCAATGCATGTGTCTGTCAGTACATCATTGACTCTAAAGTGGGACTAAACAGGCTGTTAACAAGTGACCTAATGCATGTATCACTGATTCCTGTTAAACCCAATGTGTCTAACTGAATAATATTATCGATTCAAGATATCAGGTTTGCATTTATTCTAGTTTAGCAAATCAGGGCTAGGTAGAGACACACCTTGTGGCTATGAATGATGAGCTTTAGCACAAACGGGGAGACTGCAACTACCTTGTGTCTTCTAGAATAATTTACAAGTAAATCCTGCCATATAAACCTATTTCTGTTCTTAGTTCTTGTACCCCAAATTTAAAAGTATAATGCATCCTTCAATAAATGCTTTCTGGGTTTTATGTTGCAAGCATTAGAAGTGAGAAGACATTCACTGCAGTTCTTTATACTAAACACTTTGTTACCGCTCATGGGACCCATTTAAGCCTAATTTATGAAGTACTATGTGACAGATTTCATAAAGGTGAGGACATAAATGAAACAAATGTAACTGTTTACTTGGCAATTATTTACCATATGATTTCCATACCACTCTATGGTACTGAATTGCAATTAAGTGATCAATAGTAACTGATTCCAGAAGCGCTCATATTATACCTGTGGCCTGCAAATCTGTTGTCAAATGAGATGAGCTAAAGTGCATGAGAGATACTGAAGGTACCAATCCATGACCCAGGTGGATAATGCAGTTGTTGTACAGCCTGGCTGCACTCTTATTTCTGTCTATAAATTCAGAAAGATAATGCTGCTTTTTCATGTATCAGAAGTGCTGTATAGGCCTGTATGCTGAGAAGCGTATGAAATATAGCAGAGATAGATTGGTTCAAAACAGATTGTAGCTCTGAATCCTGCTGTTTATATTCCCAGAGAATTCAACTTTATAAATCATTAGGGGGAGTCCTTGTTTCTGGAGTTATTCACTGAGAAACATACCAGAGAGTTTCTCTGTCACAAAGGAGTGAAGTACAGGAGCTGGGAGCCTCTTGTACAGGCTTCATATGCCTGGTAGAGAATTGTCCTCTGCCTGGCTCCTGACTTCCTATCAAGGAGAGATGGATGAGGCCATGCAAGTTATTGTGGCTTTGTATTTGTGCAGCCATTGCACAGTAGAGAGTGAAAATGGAATTTCTCACTCAGTGTCCTGCTGGTTGTTGGATTCAGTCTTCACCCATTTATTACTGATTTCAGCAGCTGTTGCTGTGGAAATGTGGCAGGTATGGTGATGGAACCTCTGTAGACTTTGCCCAAGATTTTCCCTGAATTAAAACTCAGGAAAGGATTCATCTGCAAATGCCTAGGAGGAAGGACAGAGATGGTAATGTGCCAGCCAAGTGAATTGTTGCGTGAGAGGTTATACTCAAGAGTTTTCCTATTAAACTTTAATTGGAGTAGGACCAGGAGCCTTTTTAAGAAGTCTGCCACATTGCAGCACGAGGAGGCAAATGAAATATTTCTCCTGGCTAAAAACTGATGACATATTTGGAGTAAAGGGAATGGTAGCTAAGAAGGAGGTTTTTGTGGGTTTCAAACTACATGTGGATGAGTTACATGTGGTTTCTTCCCGTTGTTTACTTAACTGGTATTTTCAAACGTCTCTCTGTTGATTTCTGGCACTGAAATGTGAGTAGGAGCATGACAATAGAAAGTGAAAAGTCACATTCCCCAGTTTTTGGGTACATTATTCCACGAATCTCTTTTGTCCTTGCACATGACCAATTGACCTTTGAAACTGTGTCAGAAATAACTCTGCATCTTGATGGATGACACTGACCTTAATAACAATAACAAAAAGAGAGTAAAAAATGCAGCCCCTTTTCTCTGTAATCACCATGGACTGCTGCCTGTCAGGCTCAGACTTTCCTTATTGTTCTTCTCATTTACAAGCCAGACAGCATTACAAGGCTTTTTATTTCTTGGCTAGTACAAGAGCTAATATGAGGAGGGGGAGTGCGAGTGCAGCAGCCAGAACTTCATGGTGTTAACAGAAAGGGAGAGGAACTTGAGAGCTGACTTCAAAGACACGGCAATAACTTTGCAGACAGGAGCGTTATAGTCTCTTGTGGTAAACTGAGATGCACTGGTGGTTTACCAACTCTATTTCTCCTTGGGAAAAAAATAAAAGCTTTCAAACACACTGTAGTGATAAACAGAGAATTCACACTGAGCAGCATCCACAGATGAAGATATTTTTGCCTCCTGATAACACACAATACGTGCATTAGCATTGTGTGCATATTCCATTAAGAAACAGACATGGATTAGATCCTTGTGGACAGATTATGGAATGTTTCCTTTGTATTCATGACTGAAATGGAATAATAGGATTTACTTGATTCAGAGATTGGATCAGGCCTTATTTAAAAAAACAGAAAAAACAAAAATGAGAACAGAAACTTTTTTATCAAGCCAACTAGGGGGAAAAAAAATAACATAGAATGGCCCCAACTTCCATAATGCTTTTGTCCTGTTGTGGGATGATACAAACTACTCATTATCTTAAAAGAACCCAACAAAACAAACAACCAATGTAAAATCTATGCAACTATTTGGTTGAAAATGCTGTTATTTACAAATATTGATAAAAAAGAGATAAGTTATAATACAATGTGTGGAGTTAATAAGAGAAGTGGTTTTATAGATGTTTTGTCCCTCTAAGTTTTGGAAGCAGAAAATATTAATGGTACACGATCTACTCAACCTATCTAAAGAAGTGAGCCTAATATGGTGTGTCTTTATCCCAGTGCTTTAACAAAGGCCATTGTGAATCTATTCCTATTGGGTATTTTTTTCGGATTTCATGCCCATTAAAGCATCAATTACCTCTGACATTTATATCAGCCTCTTATTAAGTTTGCACTTAGTGAATTTCCAGAAATCATGAGCGAATTCATCCGAGCATCAACCAGGCTGCAGAGGGAATAACTTTAAAAAGGAGGAAAAAAGATCAGCATAATTTATGATAATAGATTTACAAATAAATTGTTTCCTTTAGTTAATAACTTGTTCTCTTGTGACCACATACTTGATATTACAGTGGGAGCAGTTGTTTTTTCTCATTAGATCAATTATTTAATGTTTACACAGCACGTTGGAGATGTAAAGCACTATGTAAATCCAGGGTTGTTGCTATTACTGCTAGATAAGTCAATAATCTACCAGGCTCACAGTCTTCTTTATATTTAACAACTGCCCAGTTGCCTTTAGCCCTCCCACAAAAAGGACTGATTCTTCTTTTTTTCCCCATTTTTTTAGAGGATTTTCAGTTGTATTAGTGGATTTTCAGTTGGAGGGCTTATTTTTTTTTCCTAATACTGAATAACCACTTCATACTGATGAAAAGACCCAGAAGGGAGATGGGCTGAAGTTATTACTTATTATTGCCTCAATTAACGGGTTGGAAAGACCACTGGACATGGGATCAATAAGATCAGAAATGGAATGAATTTGTTATATTTACTCTGTTTATTTTCCTCCCCCTACTTAACTGAATACCTATCTCTTAACAGGAGGACAGAGATACCACTCTGTCAAGTGAATTTCAAAATGCTTTGGATTTTGAAATGATGAGGATTAACCAAATTGAAATAAACACTCTTTTCAATCTGGCTTGTTTCAGGGATGCACAGCAAGAGACGTTCTGCACTGTATGCTGAAGTTGAGTTAGATATGGAGGCACGCAATGGGTAAATAGTGAGGCTTCAATTGAATTTATGGGCTTGAAGTGCTCAGAGCTGGTGGGACTTTGGCTCTTAAGCAAGGAAGGTCTCAGATACTAATCCAGTTCTTCCTAACAAAGAAATGGAATCATTGAAATGCAATGATTTTTTTTTAAATTTAACCTTATAAATATTTTACCTTATTGCTGAGCTTTCATATGGTCTGTACATCACATCCTTATTTTTCTTGCAGAACAAAATGAAAGCTAAGCAAAAAAACAGGGTCTTTGCAGACATAGACACCTAAGAAATTGTGATTAATGCCACTCACCAGTTTTATAACGCTTTTGTCTAGTGGCACTGGCCTGGAACAAACAATAACAAACCAACCATAATGTAACATCCCCTGAGAGCCATTTGGATCATGCAGGAGCTGGAAAGCCGACAGCATGAGCTAGTGAAAACTGTTCTAATTACTTGTTAAGATACACTCTAGAATCTGGCAAAGGAATCCGTACTGAGCACAACAAATGGTGCAGCAGTGCCACCACCTGAAAGAAAGGGAGACTCTAAGGGTTGGAGGGAGGAGCAGTGAGGATAATTAAAATAGATAAAAACCACAGTTAAAGGTTGATTTTAAAAGCTAACTGAAACCCTACTGCAGCCATTCCTAACAAGGCAAGCCTTTGGCTGTCCTCCTAGAAATCAGTTTGTTTGCAGCTTTTCCACTAAATCCAAGACATCCTGGGTGTGAGATTTATATGAAAGGTGAACAGTAGAGAGAGGAAACTAACAGGAAAGAGTTCTCTCCTTGCATGTGGAGCAGAAAAGTACAGTGTAGGATCACTTTTTTTCCTGAGCGCCTCCTGGAGACTCATGTTCCTTTTGTGTGCCTCCGGCTTTCCTGTTGATCTTTGCACAGTAGGATTACAGAGGTATTGGAAAAATGAAAGGAGATGTAGGAAGAACTGCAGCCTTTGCACACTCCTTATCTTCACATTGATTTCACCATCTGATAACTGGGTAACAACACAAGATAGTTAAGAATTATGCTCATCAAGGAAAGGTGTTTGCTAAGGATAGTAAGTGGCAGCCTTGCCTTCAATCTCTTGTCTGTTTAAAAGAGGCACTTTTTTTGTCTGCGATCCCACAGCCTATGCCATAGCTCATAGGTCATCTTCACAGTCTTACATACATCAGGGCCAAGTAATTCAAAGAAAATAATTGTACTGCTTTCTGCTGGCAACCTATCCCTCTGTTGTATCCCAGGATTTGTTATGACTTCATATTAATTTAAGTACCTAGATTTGGACATTTCTGTAGGAGATCCTAATACTTTCTGAGGAATCTGAAATGCTGTGATTATGACAAGACCATAGAAAGAAGTGAAAACTGACTGTTTGCATCTGTCAGTTTAAAGGTTTAAAGAATTTAAGTTTGTCATTCTTGGCTGACTTGAAAGGTCCGTGAAGACAAAGTAAACCTGAAATGTGCTGTTTAAATAATTTACATTTTTAACCAGGAGTAGTTGTAAATATTTTCTGCACGTGAAATTGTTTTGTATATAGAATTTCAGGCTCAGATGCTGTTAGTCCTCTGCAAGGCTGATATATGTGAGTTGGAAAGGCACTATTAGCTACCAAGGCTCTGTTTTCATCAGGAATGTTATATTCAATTTAATATCAGTTATGTGGATTCAATCTGGTTATACAGCATTCAGGCAAGCACGACTCACTAATGTGTTCCAAAAGCAAACTGGTGACGATCAGCTAGTCACAGTCAGTGTTGTCTTAGTAATGTCAGGTTTCCAGTGTTGCTGTTAAACAGTTTTCTAATAAACACTGTTCCTAAAAAGTAGAGAAAAGATTTTTCCAGTTGGGAAATAAGTTGCTGATGTGCTTCTATCCATTTATTGGCAGCGTGAATGATGAAAAAGCCAAACAGGTGCACAACGGAGAGCTAAACTCTTCTGGGAGCCTGTAAAAACAAACCCAAAGCCCCTAACTCTTTTCTCCTGAGGTGAGTCTAGGAGGCAGCCTTCCTGTTTGTTTTTTCCCAAACAAGGAGGAAGCACTGAGCTTTATTTTCCTATATCTTGTTTAGCCACCTTGATTAGAGTCTATATTCAGGGTCCTTAATGGACGGTGTATTATATAGGTTGTTTGAGGTTAAGCAACAATGGGTAGCATGGCTAGCACAGTTTCCCATGTCTCTAAATATAAACACAATAAGAATCCTGTTCAGACAATGAAGTGAGATAGAAACAGGCTTGCAGCTCCAGCGCGTGGGTTCTTTCTCTTGTTTTCTGGCCATTATGTAAACTGACATTCTGTTTTTCCCATCTGAGAGCAAAACTCTGCCTTATCATCGTCACAGCAGATGTGCCCAGAGAATGTTTACCAATAAGGAAAAGAGACATTGCCGTTGTCTGGATTGTTACTTCCTATAACAAAGAATAGGGGAGTTGGGATGGAGGAGGAGGACGGAAGGCAGCCGGTGTTGAAACACCAGGGTGACAATGTAAGCAGAGACCCTGATGTGTGGTTAAGAGCAGAGCTGTTGCATAGCTACCAACTTCATTCAGAAGTGTGGGTGTATGAAGTGTTAACTGCTACCCAGATCTGTCTGTGTGCATCCATTCCCACAAGCACCATGTTGTTGCAGTGCCCTTTGATGAAAACTATGCCAGCTTTCTTTTCCCCCCACACAGTGACAGTTACACCAGATCAAACCCTCCCATGCAAATTTGTGACACCTGTGTGAATTTGGCTTCAAGTCATGTAAGCCACATCTACCTTGGCTTCATTTTACTCTACTGCAGATCATTTACATCAAGGTTAACTTCATTATTAGTAGTATAAACTTGATGCACAAGCTCCTGTAGCAGTAAGGCAAACAAGTATTTTCTGCAGATGGAGGTGAAGTTAGTTTCACTAGAAAACTGAATTCCTCTGTGAAAATAGAAGATACCTGCTTTGAGGCAAAATCAAATTGAAGTATAAACAAAGGCAGAATATAAAAACTTCTAGGCAGAATGCTTGTGCAAATAATACCAAAATTTTTACTATTTAAATATTAATGAATGCATCTGAATTTATTAAAGACAGGAAAGTTACAAGATTCAGCTCAGCTCTGGATCTGAACTTCTCTCCTTGCTGAGATACGACATCTCCTGCCCAAAGTGGCTGTGCCTGCTCAAAAGCAATTTCTGAGAGTCATGAAGTATAACAGGCTTGGATTTTTAGGGTACTTCTTTGTCTAAAAAGAGTAACTGAATACTTTAAACTGTTCAGCCACTAAACACTCCTAATTACACAGGATCATGACCTGCCACTGCACGTGAGGCTCTGTAGTTTCTGCAAAACACAAATGATAATTTTCCCTAATTAAGTGTTAGGAAAAGGCTTTAGCTGATAGCTGATGAAGATCCTCGACCCCAGACAAAGAGTGTAAAGAGCTGGGAAGTGGTTTTGGAAGTAGTGCAGCCTTCATGCTCTTTGTTTCTCAGTGAACAGAAAGGTTCTTTACATTTTGCAGTGGAAGTAACAGGCATAGAGTTCAGGGCTCACTTAACTGGCTAAGAGAAATATAAAACAGAGGTAAAAAGTGGAATACTGAGTCTGTTAACAAGTAAATGCAGAGTGTCAGGACTTGAACTCGTTCTGATTTCTCCAAGCTATGAATGTTAAAAACCCAGCAATGTCTACGCTGGAGTGAAAATGCATCAAATTCTGTGTTCAGGAAAAACAGCTTCATTCTCTCTGCGGCAGCTGATGAAGACACACTCAGCTGCAGCTGGGTACAGGTATAGCCAAAAGCAGTATTTGTGTTCTTTGGCTTGTTTGAAAAGGTTCAGCCTCCAAGACAAAGTGTCACCATCTGTGAGCGAATGTCTTGGCAGCTGTATTCCAGGTGGTCATTTAACTTGTAGTAATATAACTTCACCCTCCGCGTTCATCTCTTTGTGAGAGTTTGGAGATGCCATAGATATGGAAAGCAAGGGCACAAGGTTAGTTCTTCTGCACTGGAGTTGATGCACATAATATATTTTGACCTCCTGGGATTTGTTGGAGTGGTTCATTAGTGCAGTGGAAGTTATTCAAGGCTTTAAGCTTTTTTCTTCCAGGTATTTGTCTCTCCAATTAGGCTTTCACTTGTTTTTATCTAGAAAGCTATAGGGTTAATAAGCCTGGAATTTGTAAAGAAGCTTTTTGTGTAATTGTTACGGCACATTTTATATGCACTGCAACATCATACTCCTGTAGAGAGGAAAATCTATATTTCTTCATCATACTTTAAAGACTAATTCCCTGGAGTAATCTCCATTCTCTGTTAGTTTATTCTAAATAAAATTGATTTTTTTTCTGGGAGATTAAAACCTGCCTTGAAGATCCTGAATGGTTTTGTTGCATAGGCCTTTATTAATAGATTCCCTGCAGCCTAATTCTGTTTATCAAAGTCGAAAACAATAAAAGGAGTTGACAGATTTGTCTGTTGTGTTAGCTTAAAAAAAAAAAAAAAAAAAAAAGAGAAACAGAGACACCTCCTCCCGTGATGTAGCAAGGAATAGTTCTGTAAACAAACTTTAACGAAGTGCTTGGGAAGATCTGACTCATTACTCAAGGTAGAGCTGGCTGTTGGGTTTATCTATGAAATGTTAAAGCATGCAGAAAGTGAGCCATAGGACTCGCTGTGTGCTTTGTTAACCAGGAGACGATTGTTTATCTCGATCAGCAATAACTGACGAATGAGTCTGTTCACAGAGATAGGGCCCACTCTGCCCGTTTTGAGTAAGCACAGAAGGCTGCACTGCGGTGTAATAGGCGCAAGGATGCACTGTAAGTGGCTTGTGGGCAGAAGCTTCCTGTATAGAGATACTGAAAGTGATGCGTTTCAGAAAGAGAGAAAGAAAAGAAAGAAAGAGAAAGAAAGGAGGAAACGAAGAATTAACAGAAAGAAAAGAAAGAAAGAAAGGAAAGAAAGGAAAGAGAAGAAAATAAAGAAAAGAGAAAGAAGTTGTATGCCTCTTTAATAAATTGCTTTTTTTTTTTTTTTAACTTCACTGATAGGGCTTGCTTTGTGGAGGTCTCCGCCAGCAGGTAGCTCCTGCCTTTGAAAGTGGAGATAAACAAGGCACTGCCAGTTAACAAATGCAGTATTTAAAAGGTAGATAATAGTGTGAATTTACAAGTCACAGGCTATTGTCTTCCAGGTATAGACAGAGGAGCTGAGACCTAGGTGTTAATTGTGAAACATTTAATGCTAAGTGTAGTTATCTTCAGGGAACTGGGAAATCACTTTGCAGGTGATCAGAGCTGCTCAAGATTGTGTTAGTGACATTTTTAATGTGCCTTAGTTTAGGAACTGAATGAACCATGGCCCTTGCCCATGGGATGGTATCATTACTCTATTATTATAAAAGCAGGATGAAAGAAAAAAATTTGTTCAAGATAATTTAACAATTAAGATCTGAGCTTGCCTAAATTTCTATCACCTTAGTTTTGATGTTAGGCAAGCTACCATAGCTGAGTTCTGCCCTCCTTGTGTTCTGTCACTGAAACCATTGTATCTGAAAATCTCAACAGGATGCTGTTTATCAGCTTGCATTCACTTAAGCTATCATCCAATTTTTCTCTAGATATATTCTTTACTTTTGCCTATTTTTTTTTTTTTGTGTGTGTGTGTGTGAATGAGTTAAAATAGTGGAATTTATACTTAAATCTCTTTCAGGAAAGTTCACCTTGGAATGGATAAGAATGCTTTTCTATATAAACCCAATAAAAATGTATTTCTTATCCATTCACTTAAGTTCTTCAGCAGGCAAAAGCATGCTCAGCATTAAGCACATGTGTATCTCTGTTGATTTGAATTTTTACTGGTCTTACATTTCATTGAACAGTTCCTTCAAACTCCTGATGCTCTTTAGACATTGGAGTAAGTTTGCCATTGGATTAATCTCCCAAGAGAAGCAATGGATTCCCCTGCATTGGTCAGTTTTAAGACTCAGCTTGGCAGGGTGCTGGGCCATCTGATTTAAACTATGCTATCACTTAGAAAAGTTGGACTAGATGATCCTTGGGGTTCCTTCCAACCTGTTATTCTATGAAACTGTTGTACAGCAAATGTAACTGCAGAGGTATGAAAGTGTGACATACCTTCAAAAACCTCAAATAATGACACCAGTGTCTTGTGGCATAAGATGTGACAGATGCACCTTGAAGGGTTCAATCCAAAATGTAAATCTGAACTCAGAGTGCAGTAAAGTTTGTATCTGACCTCTGTTGTGGTCCTGCCCATTGACCTTAAGCATTTTTAATATGAAATATTTTGGTCTTTTGAGTAAAATTGTATGAATGTAACTTACAAGATGCCATCAATGCATGTGTAGAAAGGTTTTGTTTAATTTCACTGTGCCATGGTTTATGCATTTTTCTAAAATCAAAACTCAGAAAAGCAACCCCCAAGTCATGCAGACAACAGAGCATTCAAAACACAGAGGAACATGTTACAATTTGGTAACTTAAGTCTTCTTCACAGAAGTGGAAAAAAAAAATTGAAACCTGTTATTGGTTGGCCAGCAGACTGATGAGGCAACTTGTGGGTGTGAAACAGACCAAGAAATCCAAAGCAAAGTTATGGTGTGGAAAATGTGAAACTAGAGAAAGTAAACTGAGCTAAATAGCAGTGTTCCAGAACAACCCTGAGGTCCCTGTGCTGGGAACAAATGAAAGAAGTAAGCTGTCATATCTTTCCTAAGTCAGAACTTCCAAAGTTTTAAAGTTCAGTTATCTTTTGTTATCATCAAAGCAGTTACCTAAAGTTTTCTTTCTGGAGAAAAACAAAACAAAACTACCAAACAAACTTAAAGGGAATGCTAAATAAACCTGAAAGCAGGAGAAATCTACTAACTGCTGAGTAACAAATTGTCCTTTTATATATAAATACATTATTGATTCTGATACAACCACATCACAGTGTGGGTGGAAGAGGAGCTCTGGAAGAATTGATCATTTCAGAGAGAAAAAAAAAATTACTATTTTTTGCCCCCAGGAATGATATTTAAGTTTGTCTGGTCTTTGAAATCATATCCACATAAGACAGGATTTCTGTGGAGTTAATCATATTTCAAGGAACATGCTGTTTACAATATATGTTCTTGAGTTTTCATTTGTTACCCTCTGAAAATGTATTGAACTAATAATGAATGGGGACTCCAGGCCCATAAACAGAAATTATAAGAGCTGGAAAAACCTGGATTTCAGTCTGTATTTTGGAGAACTTAAAATTGTGAAATCATAGAATAGTTTTGGTTGGAAAAGGTCTTTAAGAACATCAAGTGCAACCTTTAACCCAGGACTTGTCAAACCTCCACTAAACCATGTCTCTCAGCATCAAGTCTACAGGTCTTTTAAAGCCCATGAAAGGATATAAAAGAAAATTTCCCTGGGCAGCCTGTTCCTGTGCTGGACAAAGCTTTAGTGATTCTTCCTAATACCCAACCTAAACCTCCCTTGATGTATCTTAAGGCCATTTTGTCTAGTTCTGTCACTTGCTCCTTGGAAGAAAGGACTGATCCCCACCTCACTACAATCTCCTTTCAGGTTGTTGTAGAGAGCAAGAAGGTCTTCTTCAGCCTCTTTTTCTCCAGACTAAACGACCTCAGTTCCCTCACCTTCTCTTCACAAGACTTGCTCTCTAGATCCTTTACCAGTTTCATTTCCCTCCTCTGGACACACTCCAGCACCTCAACGTCTTTCTTGTAGTGAGGGGCCCAAAACTGAATCCAGTATTAAAGGTGTGGCCTCACCAGTGCTGAATCCCTATCCTGCTGGAATTGTTATTTCAAAGAAGCTGTTCAGTTCCTTGGAGTGTTTTGATCTAGCTGGTATGAACAATACCATGGATATCATTCCACTGACACTGGAGCTCATTATAGGTTGCATGATTAATTTGTGTGAGCTAGAGAGCATTATGCTTTAGGGAAAAAAAAACAAACAACAAAAAATTATGATTAGTTAGAGACTTGTTATCGTGATAACTGTAGTCTCATGTAGTCTGATTATTGTAATTTAAGATGTTAGAATAACAAAAAAACCCAACCAACTATACTTGTTATTCCAGTTTCTAGTTACTACCTACACTTAGTAGCTTTTGATTAAATAATAAATTGACATTTTTTTGAGTGATACTTCTGCTTCGTAGTATTTCTTAAGCCATTAAACAAAACTGAATCCATCTGCTGGTCTTCTAATAAAGATCATATTTTGCATTAGACATTAGGAAAAATTTCTTTGCTGTGGCAGTGGTAAGACACTGAAACAGATTGCCCAAAGAAATTGTGGATTCCTCATCTGTGGAAGTTTTTAAAACCAGGCTGGAAAAGTCTTGAGCCAACCTGATCTAGTGGAAGGTGTCCCTGCCCATGGCAGGGCAGTTGGAACTAGATGATCTTTAAGGTCCCTTCCAACTGAAACCATTCTGTGCTTCTGTAATTCTATGATTAGAAATATCACAAAAGAATGCAGTAGGGGTATACATTCTTAGTAAAGACTCAGATATCTGAAAGACTCAGATATCAGAATAAGTCCACATTAAAAAAAAAAAAAAATCAAACAACACCGCAAAAAAAAACTTAGGTCCAGTATTTTCTACAAAAACAAACTGATTCTC
Organism: Ramphastos sulfuratus; assembly: GCA_013399055.1. Classification (NCBI taxonomy): domain Eukaryota; kingdom Metazoa; phylum Chordata; class Aves; order Piciformes; family Ramphastidae; genus Ramphastos; species Ramphastos sulfuratus. The sequence continues at coordinate 490,906 of WBNM01029359.1, read as the reverse complement.
CTTGTGTACTGAATTAAATTAAGTGTAATATCAATGAAGTTAGGAGAAAATCGATCCAGATATTTTAAAACATGAATAATATTTATATTAAGAAAAAAAAATCCAAACCAACCAACCAAACACAAACTAACAAAATAAAAACCTCAAGACAAACAAGCAAACAAAAAACCCCAAACAAGATCCTTCATGATATTATGAAGCTTATTTGTGCTGTATTTTTCTGGAATAGCATCAATGTTGTTTGAATCTGGCCTTTTTCTTACAAAAATCAGTTCCAGCAATAAGGGATAGAGGTGGAAACTAGTGTTAACTTTAGTCATCTGTGAACCTCATTAATTTAAATAATGCTGCTCTCAAAACTCATCCAACAGCAACATCTCAGTTCAACAACTTCCTTTTCAGTCTATTTCATTGCCATCTGTCTTTTGCACAGTTTCCTAATTACCTTGTAGTGTCCATATAGCTGTGCTACTAATTTCCCAGGTAGCATTGTTTGAAGAGCATTGCCCAAGTCCACACACTCTTCATAGAATCTAAAACTGGGCTGAATGTGGTTAAAGAGGTTAATTATCACTGCTAATAAACCTCTTGTGTACATTCGAGCCTGATGATAGCTGTCGTTGAAGGTCTCTGGGCAATGTTAAACTCCACTCATTTCTGTCAGCATCAGTCTGCAGGAGATACTCAGCAATATGCACACACACACACACACACACACACACATATATATATATATATATACACACACACACATGTCTGTAATACAATTATTTTTAGAGGTGCTTAAATATTTAAGATTATTGCCAGGCAACACTTCTGGCTGCTGAGAGAAAAGATGCCTGCTTTAAAGGGTAGTATGTATACGCTTCTTAAGTTTTGGTGGAGGGGAGGTTAGGTCATTTTGTTATCTTATCAAACATATTTTGAGATAATACATCCATGAGACAACCAAATTAAACAGAAGAAAACAGAATTTGCTGTGTCTCTTTCTCGGTATCAACCGGGTAAAAAGTAATTGAAGTTATTGGTGAATGAGTTTCATCTTTACAGACCTTTGTAAAGCAGCAGAATAATAATCACTGGTCTGGCTCCATTGTTATTCCATTGTTTTTAGTCTCCTAGGTTGTTCATACCCTAGGTGTCATGCTTACAGAGGCATAATCACTTTCAAATAAAGGCTTCAGGCAGATGGTTGATGGAGTGCTGCCATCTCTTGGTTATGCAAATTACATGTTGCAAGATATCAGGCACTTTTCTGAGATGGAAATGCCCTCCCTAAATAGCTTCACTGTTTATTTTGTGAAGGGTGATAATCAGCTCTAATATTCAACCTATTTACAGACATTTCCATTTAATGTGTCCAGCAAAGTTATCAGTGATGCTTGAGAGACATTGAGTTCGTCCTTTCTATTAAGGATGGAGAGGCTGGCTGCTGTTGAGAAAGTGGTTTTAAGTGGCAAAAGCATTAAAATGGTGTTCAGACATGTAGGTATGTGTACCCCTATTCTGATACCGTGCATGAGTAGCTTTGCAGCCCAGTGTTGCCATTGTGTTTAGCAGACCACAGGCTTTTTGCTAAGCTGAGGATGCCAGCCTCAGGACTTGTCAGGCTGCGCTTGCACCGCAGTTCTTTTCCAGTCTGTTAAGTTCTAACAAGTAGCGAAGTTTGGCTTTATTTGTACAATGGTGTGCTAATGTTAATTTGGTTTTATGTATTTCTGTACCAGTCACAAGTTGTCCTTAATGTAGAAGGAGTTGTTCGATGACCCTACAATAAAATGCAGTGTAGAAAGTAAAGGCAGGTGACAGTAGGAGGTGCCTTGGAAGTGTGGGCGCAGGCCACAGTGGGCGCAGGCCACAGTGACCAGTCAGTGACTGGTCATCAGATGAAAGCAACTTAACACCTGCTAGAAATGTTAAAGTACATTTTCTACAATGCTGAAAATAATGAGGATTTCACCAGAATCTGAGGCACCTTTGTCGCTGTGGAGCTGCTAATACTTCAGACTCAACGCACTCATGGTATTCCAACATGCAGCCTGCTCACTTACTGGCACCTACTGCCAGCTCCAAATCTGACTCAGCCTTATGAATCTATGCATATTTGTCAAGCAGCTTTCCTTGTGAGAGCAGTGTGATAAACATAACTCTATGTGCTGATTAGAGAATACACACTGAGCTTTAACAGCCCAAATCCAAAGTAGGACAGTATGCATTCCCTTTGTATGCCACTTACACATCGTATTATGAATTCTTCTCCCGGTTAGCATCTTCTGTAATGCAACTTTAAACTGGTTGTTTATCCACGTGTATGCATGCAGGAAATTCCACTTATTTGCAGAACTATTTATTCAGTTTGTGTTAGACACATTTACATACTTGTTATTTCATTGTCTGTACATCCTTATATCATGCCACAGATATGTTGAGTAGATTTTTGTTAGTTCTTTGTAAATGTCTGAGGGGTGGGTTTCAAGTGGATGGGGTCAATCTCTTTTCCATGGTGCACAGTAATAAGACAAAGAACAATGGATGCAAACTTGAACATAGAAAGTTTCAGCTCAGCATGAAGAGAAACTTCTTTGCAGTAAGGGTGACAGAGAACTGGAACAGGCTGCCCGGGGTGGGTTGCAGAACTTCCTGCTCTGGAGACTTTCAAAACCTGCCTGGATGCATTCTTGTTCAGACTACCCTAGGTGATCTTGCTTTTGGCAGGGGGGTTGGACTCAATTTCTGGAGGTCCCGTCCAACCTCTGACGTTCTGTGATTCTGTGACAGTTTGCTGATACTCTGCTTGCTGGTCTCCTTTGGGTCTGCTTATCAGCCATTCCAGTTTCAGTTGTATTCAGATACAATAATTAGATTTCATGTTTTTCAGGCCTCTGTTGGATTTCAGTGGTAGCCTAAAAAAATGTTTCTGTCTCAGTTTCACTAACTACAACTTTTTTTGGTGTTATAATCAAGGCTTTCAGTGTTGATCTCTTTTGGAACAGTGCCAGTTTTGAAAAGGTGTGAAATGCCAGTTTGATTAGATTGGCTATGTGCAAATAGGCTGTGTTTACATGAACACTTGTTACTTCAAGGTTATAAACATGAGTGACAGTCTGTTTTAAAAACGAGTGGTTGAGAATATACCTCTGAAGCTCTGTTCAGGGAATATGGAGTATCTAATTAGCAGAGTACAGAAATGGCATGTCTACTGTTCCTAGGGACAGGATACATGCATGGGCCTGTGAAGGAAAGGAAGAAAAATACCTTCTTAATTAAGCTTTAGTTTACTTTTCCTAGCTCATCTTTCTTTACACAGTTGTTTATGAGAGGTGACAGCAATGCTGGGAGAAGAAATAATTAAATGAGATTTTTTTTTAAAATCATTTTTTTCTATCTCAAAAGCTGCTGCAATCTACAAAACACTCTGATGGTTTTGCACATTTTAGTCTAATTATACTTTTTCAGGAGAAGCATAGAATCATAGAATCAGTCAGGGTTGGAAGGGACCACAAGTATCATCTAATTCCAACCCCCCTGCCATGGGCAGGGACACCTCACCCTAGATCAGGTTGGCCAGAGACTCATCCAGCCTGGCCTTAAACACCTCCAGGGATGAGGCCTCAACCGCCTCCCTGGGCAACTCATTCCAGGCTTTCATCACTCTCATGCTGAAGAACTTCCTCATGTCCAGTCTGAATCTGCCCACCTCCAGCTTTGCTCCATTTCCCCTAGTCCTGTCACTACCTGATATCCTAAAAAGTCCCTTCCCAGCTGTTTTGTAGGGCCCCTTCAGATGCTGGAAGGCCACAATAAGGTCAGCTCAGAGCCTTCTTTTCTCCAGACAGAACAGCATAGGATAAATAATCTCACTAATTGGTTGATTCAGTTTCTGGTGACATCATCCTTACCAAATTCCTTGTTAAGTGAGTGGGAAAGACTGCAAAATTCTTCCAATTTTCCTGGTTTGTGTGGGTAAGGATCAAATATTCATGGAGGAAATTAAACATTTTAGTGAGATTTGAAAGTCAAGATGGCTAAGTGATTTTGAAGCCATTGCCTAAGGATGTGTTTTGTAAAACCTAGGGAAAATGGTCTGTTCTAAACAGCTGAAATCTGTATGTGAGAGGTGTAGTAGTTCCTCATTGAAAATTCTTTTCCCTCCCAGTCTACTTCATCCATAGTGCAGCAGTTTAAAGAGTGTGAGGGAGTAGAAGGGGTTTCCAATTTTGTACTTATTATTAGAAAGGTCAGGATATAATTTCCTCATTCATGGTCTTTTGTATATTTAGATGGTCAGTATGGATACCACATTTCAAACAGTGGTGTTTGTTGGAAAACCATGGTGTTACCTCCATCCTTCACCATGGCAGCCAGCCTGAAACTGCTGTTTAACTTTAAAATGCCTACATTCCAGATTTCATTTCAAAGGGAGAATCTTCTCCTGCGATGCCAACAGCTACTTTTCACTATAGATCAGAATTTTGGTTACTTCTTTCAGAGCACTGTTTATGTCAGAAAGGATTTTGGAGGTAGGATGGAGATGTCTGCATGTTAGTATTTTGAAATTCCAACTACAGAAATGAGATTCCCTTCTGCAGGTAAAAAACAGGTGAATTGATGTGGCTGAACTAGAAAGGAAATCAGGGAGCACAATTTTGTTTCGTGGCCTTATTTAGTATCCACTGAAGGTCATGTGTTGTCATTTTGATGGATATCTTACAATGCCACGCAGAATACATGACCTCTCAGGGAATTGTTTCTACCCAGTTACGCTCTGCCAAGTGAGTTTTCATGCTTATTCTACTGCTGTTATTTGTAAATAACTTATAGCTATTTCTTCTCATGCTTTCCAACTCCATATGAGGATAACTCTTATACTTCCTTGACCCCAACAGGGATACATCATGCAGATTGGAAAATACCTTACTCAAAAAAAAAAAAAAATTGACTAGTTTAATCAGAGGTGGTAGTAAGCTGTTCTTGTTTTCACTTCAACAATAAAATGCTTAGCTTTTGATTCTTAGCTTTTGATTCTTCTTTTTGCTGGTCATGAATTGTTGTCAGATGTTTAGAGAACACCACACATGAGTAGTTAACTGCTTATTATGATTAGGAGGACGAAGATAACTCCTTGGATGTGACAGCAACACTGTGCACATTCAGAGTGGTGCTGTGATAAGGATATGATTCCTTCTCAGAGAACTGAAGTTTTGGAGTGTTACAATGAGAGAGTGAAAGAGGCAACTCACCTTAGAGAAAGGAGTCATCAGCTGCAATGACTGCCTTTACTGGGAAATGGCTATTTCATTTTTTGTGTTTGTGCTAGTAATGGCCCCTGTCAGTCTGCATTCACACACATAACTTTAAGTGTAACTGTCTTTGATCGATTACACTGCAAGCAGGCTGCTTGTAATTCTTTGTTTGTTCCAGTTTATATACTAGACCCTTTCTTGGTTACCTTATTATTCTGATTCTTGGGTGAATATTTACCAGATAATCACGTATCTTTGGAAATTGTTTTATTTCCAGTCTCTTATGTTAAATCTAATCAATATTTATACTTTACTCAAATAAGGGACAGTAATTTTTCTTCTACATATTTGACCTTGTATGAGGTAGGAATCCTTTTTCTGGTATGTTTTCAATCACCTCTTCCTTTCCTGATCTAAAGACTGTCAGAGAGTTTTACAAGCTTTTGTTTTATTTCCCACTCCTCTTAGCTGCTCATACACAAATGTATTTCAAACAATTGGCTATGAACTATCTCTATTATTCTGATCCATGTGTCAGCGAAATTATATCAATGATATTTACTGCACTGGGAAGCTTTACAGCATCCAGCAGCATCAGCTTGCCTGGTAATGACTCCCAAGCAGAAACAGATTACATTTTTCATAGCTTAAGAAAAAAAGGTTAATATTGATTTGACAAATTCGTACACAGCCTGGTTTTAGCATATTCAATAAAAGAAGCGTGTGCATGGGTCAATTTTAAGAGAATGTGTAAATAATACGACAGTGGTTGGCAAGATTTTCTTGACACGCAAGAACACTTAAATCTCAACATCTTTTTGTTACTTATTTCTGCCTTGCAGAGAAATTGTTGTGTTACAAGGTCTAAGTATTGTATGACAAAACAACTTACCAAGCTCTAGCAAAGAATTAAAATACAATTACATTTCTGCTATATGTGTCCAACATTTTCAGATTTGGGAAGTAAACTGGAAGTCACTCTGGTTTTATACTAGTACTCTGGTTTATAATAGTAGTATTTGCAAAGTAGTGTACTCTTTTTGTGCTGTCACTGTTCTTTGCCAGTTTGTTCTTATCTCCTCTCTGGAGATGTTCAAAACCCGTCTGGATGCATTCCTGTGTGATCTGGTATAGGTGATCCTGCTCTGCAGGGGGGTTGGACTAGAGGATCTTTCCAGATCCCTTCTAGCCCCTGACATTCTGTGAATCTGTAATCTAGTGGTTCATAATGGGCTGCCCGGGGAGGTGGTGGAGTCACCGTCCCTGGAGGTGTTCAAGGCACGTTTGGACGTGGCACTTGGTGCCATGGTCTAGTCTCGAGGTCTGTGGTAATGGGTTGGACTTGATGATCTTTGAGGTCTCTTCCAACCTTGCTTATACTGTGATACTGTGATAAGAACCACAGAACAGGAGTTGGTCTCTTCTCTGAAGTAAAAAGTGACAGGATTAGAGGAAAAGGCCTCAAGTTGCACCAGGGGAGGTTTAGATTGGACATTAGGGAAAAATTCTTCACTGGAAGAGTGGTTAAGCTCTGGAACAGGCTGTACAGGAAAGTGGTGGAACCACTATCCCTGGAAGCATTCAAAAAACATGTAGATGTGGTGCTCAGGGATGTGATTTAGCGGTGGACTTGGCAGTGCTGGGTTAATGGTTGGACTCAATGTTCTTGGAAGTCCTTTCCAGCCTTAATGGTTCTATGATTCTATGAAATTGAGGGGGGAAAAAAGTGCTTCCAATTACAATCTTATTATGAAATTGGCAGTGAAAGTGTTTAAATGTTTGGTTTTGTGTTTTCGGTTTTGTTTTTTTTTAATGTAAGTGAAGTCCCTGGAAATTTTTAAGGCCAGGCTGGATGTGGCTCTGAGCAACCTGATCTAGTGTGAGATGTCCCTGCCCATGGCAAGTGCTTGGAACTGGATGATCCTTGAGGTCCCTTCCACCCCTGACATGATTCTGTGATTCTATATTATTACCCATCTGCCATCTTGATTTTTTGGCTATGAGTCACATAGCCTAAAGCATGAGATGACAGCATCTGTAGGCAGACATTTGGAAAGGAAGGCTGCTATCTCTTACTCTTTTCAACAAAGGTTACAGAAAACATGTAACAGTAATCAGGAACCAAATTCTGAAGTCCTCATTCTAATTTCCCATGGCATATAATTAAATAACCCCCTGAGCTAAATAGAAAATAGAGCACAAAGACAAAAAGGTTTATCAATAACACAATTGAATAATTAATCCTAGACATTTGAATACATGGTCCAGTGAACAGCAAAACTTACTTCCAGGCATAGCACTGCAGAAAATGTGAAAGAATATGTTTAGAGTAAGTCTTCAAGCAGATAAGCTATTTCTGATAGACAGAGTGGATTGTGGAACAGTCTTCTGATGAACTGAGAAACCTGCCTTGGCATGACACTGTATGTCTTTTACTTATGTAACTTACACCATGGGGAGAAGAAAATACATACTCAGAGGTTGTAGAAAATACATACTCAGAGTTGCAACACCCTGCTTTTTTAAACCACTCTTAGGTCTCTTTGTGCGTGAATAATAATTCAGGCAGAATGAGCACACAAGTCCTACTGCAACCTAACACCCACTTGAAATGTTAAAGCTCCTTTTCTGTGATGCTGAAATTAATGAGGATTTAATCAGATTCTCCAAATAATATGGGGCACGACTGTAAAGCTACAAATGGGAGGTGTTCACTAACGCATTCTTGAGAAGAAAATATGCTGGGTACTTTGTGGGTATCCATTTTTTCCTTCACTTGTGGGCAATTCATCAGATAAACCTGTGTTCCTGAAGGCAGAAGGGTTTGGAGGAGTGATGAAAATCTGCCTTCCTGATGAAGTGCCCTGAATGTTCATTTGTGGAGCCTGCAGAACAGAGTTATCCAGAAATTGTAAGTGCTATATATTTAAATATAGTTTAACTAAAACCAAATGCCTCTTAGGTAAGTCACTTGGGGATAGCAGCAGAATGACTACCGAAGAGTGAACAGCAACCTGGCAAGAGGAATTTCTGTATTGTAGACATTAGTGATATTTACTTGACTGTTTAGATGATTAAGATGTTAAACCATGGCTTATTATAGAACCAAAAAGTTAAATCATGGCTTATTATAGAAACAACAAAAGGTGAAATATCAAGGAAAATCATTAATTTGGCTGTAGGTACTTCGTTGTCTGTGAGTCTTTAAGGGTCTAGATCGAACATACTGTGTCACCAGAGAGTGTGTGTTCTCCATGTGGTAGAACTTAAGGATGTCAATTCAAGCTGCAAAGCTAGCAATTTAATGCACCTTTCTTGAGATGAATAGGCTGTATGGGTGTTTTAGACTGCAATTGCTACACAAAGTAGTACATTCTATGTAAAAATATAATGCCTATTTCTAAGGTGATTCAGAACATTATAAGCAAGTAGATGGTAAACCTAATTAGGCCACTTTGTAATAATTGCTTTCTGTATTTGCTATTGCTTTATGGTTCACTGTTTGGGAGACAAAAATATCACCCTGTGATCCAGAACTAACCAGTGCTTTGCTCTGTGACCCATTGCTGCTCCATGAGGCATATCAGTGTCACTCACCAGGAGAACCAAATTAACACTGGGCTCTGTTACAGCTGACTTTAAAAAAAAAAAAAAAAAAGAGTACTACACTGAGTAGTACTCCTTGCTCAGAATGTGGGACCAGAGGCTGATAAAATTAATATATGCCATGTAACAAGGGAAACATGGGTTTGGAGAGTTGGTTTGGAGAGAGTAGGAGGAGGAAGTTAGGAAAAACGGCCTCAGGATCCTGAGCTAAGGAAATTGAGGCTATGGCCATGCTCAGGCCTGTGGTTCCAGAATGGAATATGTGTCTCTATACATGTCATATCATATACTCTATGCACAATAAGCCTCGTGTTTCTGAGAAGGAACAGGTAGAATGCAGATGCAGAGTACATCTGTTGGTTTGTAACTTTTTTATTCTTTATAAGCGTAATTATTCATAAACTTAATCCATATTAACAGGGAATTTAAATAAGAGGGCAAATTACAGTAATAAAAAAATCCAAAGAGCCCTCATTCTTACTATGCTTTTTTAAATGGATTTTTTTTACACATTTTTAATCTGCTGTAAAATATTATGATTTATTAAGCTTCAAATGGATCACTGATAGATAATCTCACACAACTGCTGACCTACCTCACTGCAAGCCATACTAGTGTTTATGTGACAGCATAAGGCAAAAGTCTCTCAGATACCTTTCAGATGGTGGAATTAGTAAAATTCATGCATATCTACTCTTCAGACCTTGAGAACTATTAATTGCCTTAAGTATAAGCTTAGGAATAGAGCAGAACACTTAATCTTCTAACACTTAATCTACACCTTATTTACTATAAAACTACAAGCTCTTTATTATAAAACAAAACACCAAAAACCCCCAACAAAACCACCACCACCACCAACCCCCCCAAAACAAAACAACAAATGCCCCAAACCAAAACACCACTAAAACAACACAAACCAACCCCCCAAAAATCCCTACCAAAAAAAAAAAAAAAAAAAAAAA
>WBNM01029359.1:454274-481066 GCA_013399055.1 Ramphastos sulfuratus | reverse complement strand
AAGTCTCCATCAAAAGAAGGTTTTAATTGTTCAGTTCTCAACCTCCAACCACTAGGTTAGATTAAATCTGATCTAATAACCTAATTACTAAACAGCAGATGACTTGTGTCAAATTCTTTGGGGAAGTTGCTTATGGTAGTGCTTGGAACATTTGCATCCAGGTTTGTGGTGCTGTGCACAAGTGACCTGCACACAAGTCTCCTCTACCTGATAAATATTCCTATTCACATCATTTTTTAACCATAGCAGGGCACACTTTCTCTTCTGCTTTGCAAAAATACCATGTGATTGAGTAAAGTGTTTCCTCATACCGTTAGTTTCCTTTCCAAAGTGGTTGATCTTTCTCACTTTGGCTAGTAAGTGTACTTTGCCTTACTAATACTGATCTTAGGAAGACCTGCCATGGCATCAGATAGTTTTCTGGAGCAAAACCTCCTGAAGGACAGCCAAGGTGAGAATGTTTTGAGCTCACAGGAGTTGAAACAACCTTCAATGTATTGTCATGAAACATCTCTGCACCACAATCCGCAGAGCACCTGTGGCTTTATGTCCTCCTGCAAAAACTAAGTCTTTTGCAGAGGCTGCAAGATAATCATGTAAGCTCAGGTGATTTTCTGTGTAATTGTGTTGGAGGAAAGTAAGACAGACTCAAACTCAGAAAGCAGGATATGTTTGCCTCATGTCTATTCACAGATTGCTGTCTTTCATTGATGGCTTTGACTGTATCTGTTCTGTCAGTCAAGGCACTGCCAGCAGCCAGAGCAGTGACTGTGTTGCTTTTTCCATCACTTCTGTGTTTGCATACACACAGGCACCAGCTCATGCAGAAAGTCAGATGGAGGGAGGTATCCTTGGTACCAGGTGACTCAACTCTTATTCCTGTGATCTGAGTGGGTTTCAGCGCACACAGGGACAAACATGCTCCATCCCACTGGCTCCAACTACTGTCTCAGGTGCAGACTTTCTGCACTGTAACTAGTCTTGCTTGTTGAATACTCAGTTACAGACTACTATCAGTCCCCTCTGGTTTTGAGGGGCATTTGAAATCAAATGGGAGCAGAAGAGACCACTCATGCATGACATCATCTAAATTAGAGAGATGGATTTGATGGGTAGATCACTCAGTGGATGACAGATTGGCTGGATGGTTCCATTCAAAGATTTGCATGAATGGTATGATGTCCAAGTGGAGACCAGTGATGAGTGGCATTTGTCAGAGGTCAGTGCTGGGACTGGTGCTGTTGAACATCCTTTTTCGTAATATGGACAGTGGAATTGAATACATCTTTGGTGATGACACCAAGCTGTGTGGTGCAGTCAATATACTGGAGAGAAGTCATGGCATCCAGAGGGACCTTGACAGGCTTGAGAGATGGGCCCATGCAAACCTCATGGAGTTCAACAAGGCCAAGTGCAAGGTCCCACACGTTGGTCAAAGCAATCTTGAGCACAAATACATGCTGGGCAGAGAATGGATTGAAAGTAACCCTGAGAGGAAGAACTTGTGGATGTTGGTTAATGAGATGCTCAATATGATCCTGGCAAACTGTATCCTGGGCTGCATACAAATCAGTGTGACCAGGATGTCAAGGGAGGTGATTCTCCTTCTCTACTTCATTCTGGTGAGTCACCACCTGGAGTATAGAATCACAGAATCATAGAACTCTGGAGTCTTTCAAATTCTGATAGTGGCACATTGGTTTCTTCTGTGAATGCTGATGGTTGCAGTTGATTTGAGGCTGACAGTAACCATCTTCTTTCGCATGAAGTATTTTCCATTCTATCTTGCTGTAATAAGTAAAGGAAGCAATTTTTTTTTTAAATGTAGAAACCAAATGTAGTTATTACTTTCTTCCAAATACTGACCAAGTGGCCTAGAAATAGTCCCCTGAGAAACCACAGGTAGGTCCAAGACGGCTGATCATGCTGTTCCAATCCACACATCCCCACAGGCACAGGGAGCAGCAAGTGTTGGCGAAATGACACCAGCACTTAGGGCAGCAAGTTGCCCTGCTGCAGTTCAGATTTTTATTCCATAACTGATGGAAACTGATTATAAAAGATGACAAAGAATCCTTCCTCTGATTTTCCGCCCTCTAGAGTGAGAGACGTGTCTAAAGACCGAGCAATGGGATGGAGCTCTGACACGGGGCTTTGGGAGCCCGCCTTGCCCACCGGCGCTTTTCCTGACTGCTTTCGGGCTGCGTCTGTTCCCGAGTCGCTCTGCAGCGTGTGACGGCGCTTCGGGTAGTGGCAGAACGGGTCCCATCTGAGGGAAGAAGAGGCAGAGAGGAGGCTGAGAAAGGCTCGCGGCGGTCCGCGGAGCTGAGAGGGCTGAGGACGGGCAGGTGCGACGCCAGGGGGCAGCCTGCGCCCCGCGCTGAGCCGCGGACTCGGTTCGGGTTCGTCTCTGTTCGGGGCGGCTGCGCTTAGCAGTGCTGCGTTTGTAGCAGCGTGGGTCCGAGCCCGTGGGCTGTATTTTGAAGGACCTGCTGTAATTTGTTCCACTTTCGCAGCCCCTGCCCTCCCTGCGTGTCCAAGCTGGGCCTGTGCGTGAGCTGGTGTTTGTGGCGCCGCCTGATCTAGTGACCCTCAGGTAGGAGGGAACTGGGGAGGAAGAAGGTCACACGAGCTGCCCTCATTTCTGTGCTTTAGGGGGCCTGACTCTGAGGGTGGACTCAGCCCGAGGCCAGCCTGAGTTGACCAAGATGGGCCTTCTCTGACTGGGAAAATTGTGTCCTAAACCCTTAAACTCCTTTTGGTTTTGGAATAGAGGCCACTCTCTGACCACCCTGGAGTTGAAGGGCTCCATGAAAAATGCCTCAGACCTTCAAATCTGCCCATGAGTTTGCAGACTAAACTGCAAGTCAGAGTACATGATGGCAGTGGAAGGGCTGTCATCAGCTGCCAGCAAGCTGCTCGGGGGTCTCACTATAGAAGAAACCTGTAAATCTTTCATCCTGCCATTTTTCTCAGAACAACAGCTGTGGGCAAGGCTCTGTTCATGTGCAGTCTGCAGTCACAGCACCTCTGCGAGCAGGCAGCTGCGTCCCTCCGGAGTGTGCAGGTGAAGAGATGAATGCTGCCACTCAAAGGCTCTGAGAGAAAATTAGGTGTAATGCTAGAGCTGAAAGGAAAAGGGTAGAAGAACAACTAGCTACTACTCCCTAGTGTTTGTCATAACACATTTGGGTGTAATGCCAGATGTATTAACCCTACATTACATAGAAATGTCAAAGCCAAAACCCTACAAAAGCTTCTGAAAGTGCTAATATTTATTTGCTGACATTCTTTTGCCTTTGAACTGTTACACTGTGTCTGTGTGACTATCCTTTATACATCTTAGAGAGAATTTCACTAAATAAGCAGAGAAAGGTAAATAAAAACCTTTCAGAGGAGCAAATACCTCTTCTAAGAAAGAAATTACTACCTTGTAGAGGAAGAGCACTTACTTAAATTTTGGTGTTTGAAGCATTTCTTGCTCTGACCAGCATCAGGAATAAAAGACTTGGTTTCAGAACAGTTTTTTCCCATGCTCAGGCTTTGCGGCCAGCCAGCAATGCCACCAGCACCCATGTTTTTGCTCTGGTCTGGAGGATGCTGGTGCAGGTCAGAAATGACACAGGTGCCACTTCTGTAGCTCTTGCTGTAGCACAGAATGGGGAGAGCAGGTAAATCTTTCTGTACTGCATGAAAACAGCAGTTGATCAATCATCCGTCTTTAGGATGCTTGCTTTAGGAGAAAGCTAATTATGCGACAGGTTCAGTGAAAAAAGCAAAGGGAAGTTGGTTTCATTACAATTCAGGAGAGTGTCACAGGAGGACCTTCTATGAAAATGCTTTATGATATGCTTAGGGTGTGTTTTGTCTGATCTTTACCGTATTGAGTAACACTTTGTGGAGGGTACGACTTTAAAAGCAGTTATCAGATGTGCATGCTTTCATGGTTTCTGCAATTGGAAGACTGAAATAAAATCCTACAAAATATTCAAAGATACAATATTTCAACAGGGATACAATAGCCTATCCCTTAATATCTTTTGTGAAAATTTAGGTTCAGATTAGGGTTAGGACCAGAGCACTGAGATTTGAGGATAAGCGTAAAATCTGGGGCTTAACATGAGTGAAGTGTAATTATAATGTAGTTTTCTTACAAGATTTTGGTCCTAAAAAGTCTAGGGAGGTTAGGGAGTCCAGGAAAATGACATACTTCTATTTATATTGGAAAAAGACCTTTCCTATTTGTGATCAAATCCAGAACCTAGACCCTGGGAATGAATTTGGCTGCAAAATCCCTTAACATTTGTTGTCAGGGTTTCCTAAGTGCCTGTGTAATTTATGAGTAGCCAATTAGATTATAACACCTCATACATTTTGGATGACATCTAAAAAGCTGTATTTCCCAATAGTTTAAATTATTCTCTGTTCCAAACCCAAGTACAATATTTTTTGTCCTCTTTCCTGTTGTTGACTTCTATACACAGCTATGTTAACTAGAGTAAGTAAAGTTTGTGGTTGGTACTTACAGTGAAAGTTCTTTTTGTGACTTGGAGTTGTTGTATGGAGTTTAAATATCAAGACTTGGCCATAGCATGTTCAGTAAACAAGGATATGAATTAAGAAAAAAATCTGTATCAAAATAATTCCGTATCACCAGCAGTATAGGGTGCTGGTAAGATGAAAAGCAATTTCCTGTGTTCATGACTAAAGGGACTTGGCAAAAACACTACACTTATGATATTCTACAAGCCAACCCAAGAGCCAGATGGAAAGGCAGGGAGGAGGTCTGTAAACTCCTAGATGACAAGACCTTCTTGTCACAACCATCCTCACAATGTTTTCTAAAAATGAAAGACTGGACATGGCTAAATAGCATCAAAAGCTATAGTCTCAAACCAGGATTGTTCTACATGCTCACTTGCAGCATTTCAGACACAGTAGTTACTAGCTGCACGCACACAAGTCAGTGCAATGCTTAGAGCTGAACTTATGAAAGGAAAGTCCAGATAGCATCTGAAAATGCTCACTCGGATCACAGAACCTGGATGTGACACAAAATTGCATGATTAATCTTAGATAAAGGATAAAGGCATAACTATATATATTGCAGCACTAGCAGGTATTTTTATTTTATTCATTTTGCCTATCCAGTTCAAGAATTTTTTCCAGTGCTCACGGAGAATATTCTGTTTTCTGTAGAAGGGCATAGAGAGTTATCAGATATTTGATTATCGAGGGTAGATGGAAGATACAGACAGTGATAGCTTAGATGAATGAAGGAGTCTTCCTGAGAAGCCTTTAAAAAGAACATGCTCAGGACAGGGAGTTCCTATAAGTACATGGAGGGAAAGTAACTCTGGTGAATATTGGCCTTTTTGGATGGGAAAAAGAAATTGTATAGGATTTGGTATTTTATTTTACAACTTTTTGCAAGTGGGAGGAACGTTCTGAAAAATGAGTTTTCTAAGAAGCAAACAAAACAAGCCTTGAGTAACCGAGTACCTTGTCCATGAGCTTTTGTAGGCATGTGAGTGTTGAGTCACAAGGGCCCAGAAAAGTACCTCACCTCCTCAAGAATAGCAAATCTTACCTGTCACTTAGAGATTCTGTAAGTAGGTCACTCCCTGTATCTCCATTACACCCACTGAAAAGGCAGGGTAATGAGCAGTTACATTTTTGGACAAGTTCTCTGATGGTGGGAGGTTACTCCATCATCTCTGGAGAGGGGACTGTACAGTGCCCATCTCTGTACAGTCATCCTAGCTGACTGGTACTGTGAGGCTTGGGAGCTGATGGGATGTGGCACTCACAGTGCTGCCACAACATGGCACTTTTTCCTCCTGTATCTCATATTTCCATTTATTGTTGGTCTCTCCCTTGGGCAAGGAAGCACATATAGAGGTATTCCCCCAGGAGGCTCCCTCTTGGTGGTCTGGAGAGAATCAGGTTCTGTGTCTATGCTGGGGTTTGGGAAGCTGGGAGTTTTATACAGGCTATGTTCCTTCACAGCCTCTTTGGGGGAGTAGCTGGCATACGTCCCAAGGCAAGAGTATTCACGGCTGAAGGAATAAATAAAATGTGAGGATCTGTCATGTAGTTGGCACTTATGGGATTCTGGCTTCTTAGTCTCTCTGATCCTTTGGACCTGAATATTTCCTTTGTAGCCACACAATAATCTTGGACTGGGATGAACAGAAATCAGGCAGCCTCAGCTGGCTTGCTTTTGCTTGCTTGCAGTGCTAGGGTTGGCATGCTGCACTCATTTGCTTAGGAAGAGTCATAGACTTCTTGCTAAGTTTAAATTCAGAAAACATACTCACTTGTGAATTCCTTTTTCCCTCACTGGAACTGAAAGAACAGGACCAACTGAAGTAACATCTGATTTGACCAAAACAGAGAAAATATCTATTATTTATTCTGTAGCTTAAACAGTGAATAATAGCACAGCACTAAAAGTGTGAATGATGGAAATAACTCAATGATTCCTGTTTAGAACCACAAAATCTTGCTGTAGGAAGAAAGACTAGTTTTATGTGACACTGATGTAGATAGGTAATTCCAAACAGTTGGTGAGTATTATCTAAAATGCCATTAAAATAACCAGTTTTGAAAGTACTGCCACAGACTTAAATTTTCAAGTATCCCCAGATGACTTGAATATGATGCTGTGGATCTGAAGTGAAATCTTCCTTTAATGGATTTAAATCTGTTGCACAGCTATTTGAAGACTTAAAAAAAAAATCAGGATTTTGACAGATAAAATGTGAGTTCTTGTATGTTTAAGTATTAGTAATACAACTGACTGAATTATTTCCTTTTATTTTTCTGTACTTTATATATAAAAGAGGAAACTCACAATAGTTTTGTATCTTCAGCCTGTATATTTGGTTTCCTAAATAAGAGCCATAAGCATTAATTCCGAAGACCTTTTCAGTTTGTTTTAAAAGGCTTTATATGTAATTAGTTGGCTGTGAATATGGGATCTTAATGTCTAAAGAGGGATCCTGAAGATAGAGGTTAACTGAAAAAAAGTCCTGTTTAGAAAACACAAGTTATTTTAGACTGTGAGTTGTTTGAAATGTGAGTATCAGAAATGATTCAATAATGGAGTGATTTTGGGTATCTTGAGTTTGCACAGTCTTACAACACCCATTGTTCTCCTCATGTTTTGCTATGCACTGCACACCCAGTGAGACTCGTCCTTACTTGAGGTCCTCTATATAGATTAATTTTTAGCCCTGCATATAAGCTCCTGCATTAAAAAATGTTGTTTTCAATATTAAAACAGCACTTTTTTTCCTGATCCTCACAACCCTGAGCAGAGAAGTCCTCACTAACAAGCTTTTTTCAAATCCAGACTCTTCCTGTTTTTTTAGAACTTTACAACTGAAGAGATCTGTGGTTTAGTGTGCATTATTTTGAGATTCATTAATTACTGCAATAAACTGGAAATCAAGGTCTGGAAATACTGGTAGTAATAAATGGCAGACATCCATGCATATTGCACAATGATTTTATAATGGAGGGAGACATACAAATGAGGTAGAAAACAAACACTCTGAGAATTACCTCCTGGGATTTCTTGAAAGAAAAGGCAGTGATAGCCAACAGAGTGTTTCAGCCTGTTAATGAGCAGATGTAGCAGGCAATCTTCCATAACTTGCTCTTAAATTAAATCTTTATATAAGTAAACCTTGATTTTTGATCTGCCTTTGGTGAGTTGGTAGTGAAATATGCACAAAATCAAGCAGTCCATGCTGCACCCTTTATTAAGCTTCTTTAATGGTTATTTATGTGTATGTCAGAAATGCGTGGTGCTGGTGAAAAGAGAATACGTGAACAGCTGTAAAGGCAAAACAGTACTTTAGAAGTTGTGTTATTCGTTCCTGCTCATTACCTTTAGGCATATGTATTGTTTGGGTGCCCATTCCTGAGGACTTGATATAAGAAATTGCAAGTGACATTTTTTGGCAATGCTTTGATGGTATTTTCTTCATAAGAATTTTAAAAAGGTTCTCAATTTTGTCACCTGTGCTTGCCAGAAGTATTGGTATTTTCTCACAATATGAGTCAAAGATTTAATTTCATTATTTACCTTCCAGATGTGCTGTATTTTGTTTAATTTCTTTTTATATCTGGAGGCTCAAAAGATCTATCTAGCTATTGTGAAAACATTTGTCTCAGTATTTTTGTTTGATCCAAAATGCTTCATGGGAAAAGACTGTTGAGAAGAACAAAAAGCCCACACTGGACCATTTTAACAGTCAAGGTAAGCAATTCCAATGTAGAAGGGGCCTTAGGGATCATCTATTCCAACCCACTGCCATGGGCAAGCATGTCTCACCACTAGACTGAGTTGCTCAAGGCCTCATCCAATTCCAAGCCTTTTAGAACAGGATCTTGCTGGGGATCCGCACAGTTCATCAAGCTCTTACTCAAGGAATTATGTGCAAAAATGTTTTAGTGTTGGTGTGATTCTTAACTGTCCCTAGGTGGTTACTAGAAAACATGCTCTCTGACACCAGAAAGGAAGTAGTGAGTTGAATTGCCTAATGCTCATACATGTGCAAGGTGGAAGACAGTGCTAGAGAAATTGAGAAGGTCTCAGGAGGTACTGATCAGAAAAGTATCAATAATGCTTAACAAATAGGAGAAGGAACAGCATGTTCTCAGGAACATGCTATGTTTTACACACACTAACAATACTTAACTTTTATGATTGTATTCCTAAATTTGAGTCAGACTGAGCCTGAAAAAATGGGATAGGTCAGAAGGATTAAATATGCTGAAAACAAATACAGCATTTTACTAATTTTGGCTTTTGAGTCCTAAAGGGTACATGGAATAAACACCACAGATCTGTGGCTTAGAAAAGCTGTTTTCAAAAGAACCTTAAACTTTCAACGGATATGAACAGACTCTTGCTCTCACATACTGGGGCAGGCAGACTTGGCAGTCAGCAGAGCCCTCATACAGGTCAACACATTAAATGTGCTACGTACATTAAATGTACTTAGCAGCATCAATAGACAATATTTTGGTTATATGCACACGGACAGAAGTGAGAAGGACAAAATGGTGAAGTTCATATTTTATGTCCTTCGCAAGTGTCCAAGTTTTGAGCCATGAGCTGCCCAAGGGCAAAAGGACAGAAAAGAGTTTTACCCTAAAGGAGTAAAATAAAAACACTTGCACAGAACTGGAGGCTAAATATGAATGCCATTTACAATTATATACAGGAAGACAGGGCTGTATCAAGAGAATGGCATCCTGGCCTGCATCAGGAATAGTGTGGCCTGCAGGAGCAGGGAGGTCATTCTCCCCCTGTACTCTGCACTGGTTAGGCCACACCTTGAGTACTGTGTCCAGTTCTGGGCCCCTCAATTTAAGAAGGACATTGAGGTACTTGAACGTGTCCAGAGAAGGACAACGAGGCTGGTGAGAGGCCTCAAGCACAAGCCCTATGAGGAGAGGCTGAGGGAGCTGGGATTGTTTAGCCTGGTGAAGAGGAGGCTCAGAGGAGACCTTATTGCTGTCTACNGGTTGCCCAGGGAGGTTGTGGCTGCTCCCTCCCTGGAGGTGCTCAAGGCCAGGTTGGACAAGGCCTTGAGTGACCTGTACTAGTGGGAGGTGTCCCTGCCTATGGCAGGGGGTTGAAACTAGGTGGTCTTTGAGGTCCCTTCCAACCTTACCATTTTATGATTCTATGAATACAAAAGGTATTCGGGGAAAAGGAATATATATACACAAATCAATCTGCCTTGGCCCAGTTCTCCATCTGGGCCCACCAGGACAAAGAGCCTTCCAAACCCTCCCCCCTCTCTCCCCCAAGTCTTGGCAGGCCCAGGCCTGCCAGGCCTCAGTGCCCCCCTATAGACCAGTGGCATAGCAAAACTGAGGTTGGCAGCCAAGGCCGGAAGAAGGCTGCTCTCCCCCACAAAGCAAATGATGAGAGCCCACTGCATGTGCTTGGTGAAGAGGGAGAGAAGGCCAGAACTGGTTGTGATGTCTGGTTATATAGGGATATGCAGGAAAGGAAAACAGAATAACAATTTACAATATCCTGCCCGTCCCCCTAAGACCTTCTTGTCCCCAGAGGACTTTTATATCTATAGTAGGACAATTTGTCCTAAATCCACAACAACAGGTGAGACTATGATAAAGTGAACATGTTTGTAGTTGCAGCAAGGAGAAAAAGATTTTGATAATTATGAATCTAGATGATTCAGGGATTTGGACTTGTATTTACACATAGTGTTAAGGTCTAAAGTTCATGTGATTTTGTGCTGATTAAAGATGTGTATCACATATGTGAAAGCACACATACTTACACAGGTAGGTTACTGCACTCCACTAGCGCAGCTGCAGGATCTTACACCTGCATATTACTTTCCAATAGTGAAGAACTGCCCAAATATGAATAAAGCTGCTTCTGTGCAAGGGCATTACTCTCATAGTGCCTTCATTTCTGAACTGATAGAGATCGGTATCTGAAATGCAGAGGCATGTTCAGTGATAGAGAGTAAGAGAAAATTTCCCCATAATTTTGCATCTAAAATGGATGAATTCTCTGTCGCTCTCTTTTTCTCCACGAGGTATTCTGACATAAAGGCTAGATGGTTTGTGCACAGCAGCACGAATGCCATTATCATGTTGATTGAGGTAAAGGGCAGAAGTGCTGGTCATAAGGATGCAGAAGAGAAGAGGAATCTCTTACTGCAAAACTGAAGCTTAAATAAATTTAAATGAAAAAGCCTTGTATGCGCAGGGAGGGAGGGACTCAAAATCTGAGAAGGAACATTGAACTTTATGCTTAAGAGCAGCACAGGTGAAAAAACGTGATGGGAGAGAGAATAAATCAGCACATAAGAGAAAAGTGCTCTGGAAAGAAATCTAAGTAGAGCAGAAACGAAACATGAAAAGCAAATCCACTCCTTTGTTTCACACTCAGCAAAGCCTCAGTGTGAATTGCACTATCATTGTCAGCTTGAAGTTAAAAAAGCCCCACAACCTCAAGTCACACAGGTCAGGAACCACCTGAGCACAGCTTCAACTCACTTTTGCAAATACATGTCATTGGTTTTATCTGGACTGCTACAACCTCTTCTTTTCTGGCCTTTCTGGACCCTTTAGCATCCTCACCAAAGAGCTCCTTTATGCATTTTCTTTTCTTACACTTGCCACCCCTTTTCACTGCTAATTCCTTTTGCATCTCTCTACTGCACTGCTCCTGATTTCCATGTTAAGCTTCTAGTTACAATGATCCTTGTCTCTACATTTACCTTTCTCTTTCCTTTGCTCTTTCAGGGTCATGTGCTGGTTTAGCATCTCTTTTCCACAAACTACATTTGTAGTGTTCTGTCCTTCCCTTCTCACTGTCTGTGTGCCAGACTTAATACAGCTTTTCCTCAGTCCATTGTTTTTTGTGTGACTTTTGACAAAGCATTTTACTTCCCAGAGATTTCACAACTGTAAAATGGTGATAATATCATTGACTTCCTTTGTAAAATGTTTTGAAATATATTGATGAAAGCTCTGCATAGAAGATGAATATTATTGCTATTTAAACCAATAAGTACTAAGATTAAGGTGAGCTATGGATACCTCTTACAGAGCTTTAATGTAAGATCTTGTTTGATCTTCCTCTGTCCAGCTGAGACAAAGTATATGCATGCTGGGTGTCAAGTGCAGACCGCAGCCTGAGCTCTAGCTCAAATTTATTGATACTATACAGCATGTACTTAATTTCATGGTTATATCATTGACTTGAAAGTCCAGTATCATGTCTTGAGGAGGGACTGTAAACTATATTTGTGACTCCCTGCCTGGGCATAGGTATAGATGAGAGAGGAAGAGCTGCTGTAGGAACTTCAAGCATAGGTCTGATGAGCACATAGAAGTACATTGTTAAGTGCCTGATGCACTTTCTGCACTTGTTAACTAAAACATATGGTCGTGGCTTTTCTTGATGTTTTTCCTCAAGAGTAATTTCACTCCATGTTGAGAATAAGCATGAGCCATTTCCCCTAGAAGGTGAAGTTCAGAGCTGCTATTTCTGAAAACAGAGGCTTAGGAAGAAAATGGCTTATCAGCTTTGACTCTATGATTCTATGATTCTGTGACTCTGGCGTCTCATCAACATTTCCAGATCTCTTTTAACTTACCCTTTTGTGAAACAAACAACACATGTAAGATCAGAGGGGGCATACATTTATCCTTCATTTAAAATGAAGACTGTATCAGAATTACTTGAGAGAGTTTGGTTTTACATGAATTACGAGTTGTAAGCTTTACTTAAGTAGAGTCTCTGTAACAGTTTGCCTTGTTAGGCTGTTATTGTCAATTTCCCAGCAGTTTTATGTGTAGGAGAATAATAAGATGTTTCATCAGATATTGAAGTACAAGATATTCTGAAAAGTTTGTGAAATACCTGTGTGGATCCCTGTATTTTCATAAACAATGTCTAAGTTTTTTTGAACCTCTTAATGCTAAGTGTTACACATTGGTATTGTACAGAAATAGCTGTGGCTAGACAATCTCTCAAGGTCATTTCCAGAATGAAATTCTAGTATATATGGTATGATCACAATCAATGTCATATGTCAAGTGATATACTTATGTATATTTTTATATTTACATTTTGCTTATTCAAGTTAGTTTTCTTATATCTATTTAATACTGATGTTCTTACAAGAAACCATTATGCTCAAAGCTTTTAGGGATCTTTGGTAGAACAGATCACCTATGATCCTGATGTCTCCCTTTATCATTTCTTCTTCAGTGCTATTATTTTTTTTCCCCACAACAACTTGATGTATAAAACTTTAAAGGTCTGCAGACACTAAGAGATGAAAAGTAGAGTGATTCATCTTGGCACTGATCCAGTCTGTGCACTGAACAATAGATTTCAGAACTGTCACTGCTGAGCTGAGTTCCTTGTCTCCTGCTGACATGATAACAGTCAACTGCATTACAAGCCTCCAGTCCCCTGTGAGGAAAGGTGACTGCTAGCTCTGTCTAGATATTTTGTTCATAGGACCATAGAATGGCATCTAAAGTAATATATATACTAGGAAGCAAAGAACTTTAATCTGTTTGAGTTTTATGATTCCTATTTGCTATTTATATTTTAAGCTTAGCCTTTTTATAAAGAGATAAGAATATTTCTTAATTAATCCAGAGAGCGTTTAAGAAAAGGAGAACTTGGATAACTGCTAGCTTGATCTGCAAAATGCTCTCTGGATTAATTAGGCCCTTTCTAGGCCTAATCTGCATGTTTGACAAAAGTGTGAACTCAGTCCTCTTGTTAAGTCAGAGAGAGTGTTTAGGTTGCCTTCTGCTGGAGTGTTCCTGAGTTTGACAGTGAAGTAAGCAAGAGGCTGTGCTGATGATAAGGAAATATGCTTTGGTAAGAGGGCTCTGATCTGCACTTATAAGATGGCAGATACTGACAAAATGACTTTGCTTTCTTACAATAGTTACCAGGTTGCTGAGTCCTATCTCTGATCTACCGTTTTGTGAAGTAGCCTCTATTCCAACATTTCTCTCAAAGAACACACACAGAGTTTTCACTCTTTTCTGGAGTATAGACTGGTAGAGCGTCTTCATCTCAGACCTTGCAGTTCTACTTTCCCTTAGAACAATGACTGTACAGTTTCTTTAAAGTATAGTGTTTGCTTAAATGAAAGTATCTTTACAGTAAGTGATGACATACGTAGCTTGCTTTAGGCTCTTCCTTTAGCTGTACCATTTCCTGAACCTGAGGAAGGTGGAGCTTCTATGGAAACTCTCCCAGAATCTTTCCTCTGTCAAAAAAAATGACCTCCCTCTTCTCCTATGAGATGTCCCTCTTAATTTGCTGGTCTTTTGACTTCATACTCCTACCTTTGGCAAACTGAGTTGTGGAAGTGGAAATGAGATCCTTGATTGTGACTCATTTGCCTGCTATCTTCCAGGTATGTCCTGGACACCTGTGCTGTTGCATTCTTCTTTCTACTACTACAGCACAGTTGCATGGAGAACCATAATAATCTATTGTAGTTGGCTATTTACCACTAAATAGTAACTTTGTGAACTAATTGTCCAAGTTGTTCTTGATGTGCCATAGAGTGTTCTGAGCCAACTTTATGGGCAGATTTAATGTGTTTAGTGACAATTGATCAGCTCAGTTGCTTGCTAATGTGTGTAAATAGTATTTCAGTTGGTAAAAGTATTTTAAACACTGTTTACTGCTGCAAACAAGCAGCTCAATTTATTGACAGTAGAGAGGCATGTACTAAGATGATGAAATTTTCTAACTTTTTATATGGTATTCTAGGGAAAAGGAGAAAGCTCACCCTGAAGTGGAGATAAGAAAATTCATTGTCTGAATTGATACCATCTGAACTCTAAGGATGGTAACTGCATAGGCAGAAATCTCTGGATTCATTTCTGGTATATCCAGAGAGTTAATCTAAGAACAGCATTCTTTTGGATCAGTGCAGTCCTGATGTTAGAAAAATCACTGGGAAAGAAAAAGAATTATTTTTATTAGTAGCAGGACTGAGCAGAGAAGTACCTGAGCAGAAGAGATAGAAATGTCTGTTTGCACTTGATAAGCAGTAAATCACTTTATTTGAAACATTTTCCATGCAATAAGTCACTATTGTCTTTCTAAGGTACTTCTTGTATGTGTAGGCCCCAATCCTACTGTGCTATACACTGTCCAAACATAAAAAAGAGTGAAAGCCATCCTCAAATAGTTGAAAGTGTAAGTGAAAGACAAACATAAAGAAAATGGATAAAGGAAAAAGTGAAGATGTAGGGAGTACAAATGATGTCAGTGAGTGAATCTCAGCTTTGCAACTAGTGCCTTCAAGAAGTAGAGGGATCATGCTGGTATGGAGTTTTATGGGGCATTTCAATCAAACTACTATCATGGAGTGAATCAAAATAGTTCCTGTTAAGGAAAACATTGTCTTTGCAGCCTATTAGATTCTTTTTTCATGACATGGAGAGGAGATCTTGTAGCCATGATACTACTAAATGCAGTTTATGTGGATAGAGGCACTCTTCAAGAAAAAAAAAAAATCTCAGCATAAGAAGAAAGTTCTTACTTAACATTTAGGGACATGATTTACTGTTGAACCAGATGATCTTGAAGGTCTCTTCCAACCAAATACATTCTGTGGTTCTGTGATTCTCTTGCACATTAGAGAGCTCTAAGAAGGTAGGAACTAAGGACTTAAGAAAAAAATTATTAGAGTAATGTAAAGATCCATTTGGAACTAGGGAAAATTATGTGGAAAGGGAATAAATAGTGCTTTATTTTCTTTTGGCAAGGTGAAGTTACATGGGGCTTGTTAGCTGTGAGGAGACACGAAAAATGCAGATGGGTCAAATGATGATCGAGCATTCAGTAATAAATGACAGGTGAGCTTCAGGGTAGACAGTTGATGGTAACTGATTCTGAAGGGACAATTGGAACTAATCATACTACCTGATAGAGTCTAAATTAGCTGTAACAACTCCGAGAAAAATACTTGGTCATTGCAGGGAACAGCATAGAGAAGGCTGCAGCTTAGTGCAGTCTAGAAAGAAATTGAGGTGTTAGATTGTATTAAGACAAAACGAGTGTCATTATGGGAGTTTATAGTACACCTTTGTCTATATTAAAATGTTCAGTCTCAGTCATTCCATCTCAAAAGGCATATGAAATAATAAAAAATTCCTAAGGAGAGCAACTAAACTGATGAAGAAATACAAAACCAGTTTCTGGAGAAGTAACCAGGAGAATTATTTAAGATAGTGCTAAGGGAAATTAATATGGAACAACAAAGTATCTGAATGATAGTGAGACGAGTCTTTCCATTTTGTCTGCCATAAAATGAAGTGAAAGAGATGCTTCAGTTAACTTTACTTAAGAGCAGTTAAAAGGCAGCAGACTCAAAATAATGACTAGAGCAAACTGAACACTCTGCTGAACTAACCGAGTGTTTTCATGCTTAACGCTTTGCTGAGAGAAAGATTTTAGATAAGATTTTTCATAGCTGGCTGATGTCATTACTGGTGTGTGGCCACTCTGAGTTTTTCAGGACTTTTAGCAGTCAGTCACCAAAGAATCACTGCTGGTTACTTCAGGATCAGTTTCTGATTCTATTTTTCAGGACCAGACTTAAAACGGAGCCCTGGGTATTTTTCTGAGTGCAATGCCCTTTGCACAGGTGACCAAACAGCATGTGATGCTGTCCAGCTTTCTGACATCCTACATCCAGAGAATATTCAAACTGCTGCTGATTTCTGCCCTTCTAGCTTCAGGTCATTAGAGGTTGTATCGTGGATCCTGCGATGAACACTTTAGCAGGTTAATTACCTTTCATTGTGCAAAGCACTCTCATTATCTAGCTTCATTATCGGTGCCATCTGTTTAGTTAATACTTTATCTGGACAAGCTCTGGTGTAAGTTCCCTCCATAATGTACCTTTGATATTTTGTGTAGACTTTTAAAATGGGCAGGTAGATGACAGTAAAATGATAGGAATATCTAGAATCTGTCATTTACTCCCTCAAACAAGTCATTGACCTTTTTAGGTCTGCATGCCCTTGTTTAGCTTTAAAAAATGACAACTGAATTCGGGTAACTTAAGAGTAACTTGGTGTTTTCTGAAGTTCACATAAAATAACTCTGGAATTTTTGCCCATTAAAATAAATTTAAAAATAAATAACCCTAGAGACATTTTTTGTTACTTTTCTTAGATTTCCAGGCTTTTAATGGAGGTTTTGAAAATAACATTGAGAAGCCAGGGCCAGCAGGAAGGTACTCTGAGAGATCCCACAACCCATGTAAGATGGGATTAATTATGCCAAGTCATTCCTGACTAAAATTTTGCCTAATTTGTCCTTAAATTCTCTTGTCTGTAATTTAAGCGTATTAGCAGGGTGGATAGTAACTTCTTGCAAAACTTCTCTCTTATTTGAAGACTATTGTTACATCTCTTTGAGTCTAAGTTAAACAAACCCAATTCTCTCAACCTTTCCTCACAGAAACTTTGATCATTCTTGCTGCTTTCAGCTGTCCAGCTGACTTACATCTTTCTTGATGTTTGATGTATTAAACTCCATACAGTGCTCCAGCCTCAGGCTCTAGCCTGCTGAGGTCTGCTTCATATGTGCTATGTGTGACATCTTCATCACACATCCTAGTTGGAGGGTGATTTTATTAGAAAAAATACTGACTCCTGTTCTGTTTCTAACCCTTTAGCATCCACATCTATTTTTTTTTTTAATTAATTGTCGTGTAATTAGGTGTTGTATTTGTGCGACTGGTGATTTGTACATAAATACAGTATATTGTGACTGTCTTCACTGAATTGTATCTTATTTGTATCTTCAATTTGTTTAGATAAGTTTTGAATTTTAATGCTGTCCTCCACAGTCCTCCTGCATCCTTCCAGCCTGATATTATCTGCAAATTTAATTACTGTGTGCTTTATTTCATCATTCAAGTCATTCATAAAAATGCTGAATAGCACTGAGCTCAGCTTAGGCTCCTTGCAGGAGCTTTATGCATCGTTTCCTCTTGGCAGGAAGCCAACAGTGTTGCAGAATTTTTTTTTTAGTAGTTGTACAGTAACTTTCATCAGTAATCCACCTTAGCTCATTTTTGACAATATCAGAAGAAATTCTCTAAAAAGCTTTTCTGAGGTTAATCTAAAAGTAATCCTGAGCTCAGAAGCCTATTAACCTGTCCTAGAAAGAAATCGTGATGATTTTAAGAGATCCGTTGTTTCGTAGGTGTTTATTTTTCTGATTGTTTTGTGGAGGAACCAGCCTATCCTGGGTTAATACAGCCTACTCCAACAAAATCCCTTCCCCACATAGAGGAGGGAAAGTAACACAAAAAACTCCTTTGGGCTGAGATAGTGGAAATGCTACAATACACAATTACTTTAGCCTATTCACAGAAAAGAGCAGCACAATGCAGCAGCAGAAGCCAGCAAACTCCCCCACAACTAGCGGCAGAAGCCAGAATAGTGGAAAAGACCAACACTCCAAAACCCAGAAACCAGAAGCAGCAACTGGAACAGGAAGCCTCTCCTGTTAACAATCTAAACTTCAAGCCCCATGATACTTTACTCCAGCCAGCACCTTCATTTTGAAGCTGGCGTGATGGCAGCACGATATCGAATATCAGCAGTAGACTCAGCTCAGCCCATGACACAGCCCAACTTCAAATAGGTTGGCCTTGCCTTGTCTGCACTTTAGAGACTGGCACTATTTTGTCTTTTTCAGTCATTAAACACTTGCTGCTTCTAATTTCAAAGCTGAAACACTAACGCATCTGGGTTTGAACCACAAGAGCACAAAACATTTCTATTATTTAATTTGTTTCCTTGTGCTAACTCTTTCTACTTATTAGCAATGTACTTAGCAAGTATTTTCTTGTTGCTGTTTCTTTGTGCACTTATAGTTACACTTTGGCTTTTGTATTTTGCTTCTATGTTTCCGCACCTGTATCAGGGTATTAAATGGGATGCAACTGGCTTTTGTTTCAAAGCTAAGCCATTTTTCATCTTTAACAGCATGACCTAATGGTCACTGCCAGCCAGTGACTTCTAAGCAGGCTGTTCACAGTTTTCTGCATTGTATACCTCTGCATATTTTCCAGTCTATATACACTGGATACAGACTCCATTAAAAAAAACCCACAACCCTGTGTAAGCTTTTCTCCTACACATTCTTTCCTGTTCATGCTCAAGGATATAAACTCAGCTCTAAGAGAGCTGGTTTCTGTCGATTATAATTATTTTTGTTTCAGATTGCCTATTTATTCGCTTTCTGATCTGGCAAATAATTGGTAATAGCTAGAAAGAGCTGGTGTGTATACTCATTGTAAAATAAAGCGTAGTTTGTTGCATCAGAGGTGATAAGGTATGAGCTGTCAGAATATTCCAGTGTTCTGCAGTTAACTATGCATTAAAAAATATTAATAGGAATAATAGCTTCAATTATACAGAACAGAGCTGCTTTACAGTCCCTGCCTATTGTACTGTGGAAATATAGCCCCCACCTTGGGAAGGTAACAGCCAAATAGCATAGAGTGTTCTAGCTGAGCCTGGGGAAATCTCTGCAAAAACACACAAGGGAATTCAGAAGAAATGTGGAATTTTCTTCCAGCCAAAGGCAGGACAAATATTGCTGTTAATAGACTAGCTAGGGATAGTGAGTGGGCTCACTAGTGAGGGGCCTTCTTTCTTGTCTGTGGGCTATATGGTAAAGGTTTAGTGGCTTCATTCTGGCCCATGAAAGTAATTTCACATATGGCAGTCAGCAGCAGCCAAAGAAGATATCTAGTCTTTGTACTAAAAGTTTAAATTTCTTTTACTGTTCCTCTCTATTGTCATTTAATTGGCCTGTCTGCAGAACAGAAATGGTGTGACTCAAAAATCAACTCTTAATGAAGTTCCTTCAGTAATGCAGACCCCTTCAAAAGGCCCAATTAAGCCAAATTGTGAATATTTCAGATGAGTCCATTTATTTCTTCGTGTTCACTTTCTGTTGTTCTTTGGTGACAATGATACTCATAAAGCAATAACTGCTGATTTTTCTCTCTGATCATTTGCATAAGAAGTTAGATGAGAAAAATAATATTGCCCAGTCATCTGTGCATCATCATTGTCTGTGCATCTAATCAGCATTAGCCATGGAGCTTACATTCTGAGTTGTAATACCGAGAAAAGGGAAGAGAAAATAGAGCTGAGCTGCAATTAGTAAATCTTAAAGATGGGGTCTGATTGGGAAATCCCTTCCCACAAGAATGATTGAACTGAATCTCCTGCAGAGTAGAAGGTGCTCATAGTAGTGTATGTGTGTGCTATAATTTGGACCCAAGCCATCCTTTCTCTTCTGAAAGGTCACTAAAGAGCTGTTAAATAGCAGCAACTTTCGGCTTCGTGTCAGAAGTTGTTTTCCAGTCACAAGGCAGCACTTCACAAAGTTTTAAATTCATCCTTTTACATCAAGAGCAATGTAATAAGCTCTGGTAGTCGCACAGGACATGAACTATCCTCTTGGATAACACTTAATGTATGCTTTGTCATCCCTGAAACTCCACAGTCTGGTATAGCGCTATTACACTTAAGGAAGAATATGTACCTGGTGAATTACTTCTACTAAATCTGGTTTACTTGTAGGAAAGCCTGAAACAAACAGCCCAACACATTCACAGTGGTAAGATAGACAGCTTCCTTTACTGTTCTGCACACAGGATAATGACAATGGAAGTAACAGCAAAGGGTAGCCAAACACCTTGAGGAGAATGACTTCTTGTAATAGTGCCTGACCTTTCTCTGTTGTCCGTCCTTTATATATAGTCTGAACAATAGTGGAGCCAATGTACATTATCAGAAAACAAAACCAATTCTGTGGCTACTGAATGATAGACAGGTATTTGCTCTTCAGATCTAGTCTCTTGCCTCTTTTACTACCCAAAAAATGGCAAAAGGAAACATTTATTTATTTGAAAATGTGTACCTTGCTTTTCTTTTCTGATAACATTAAAAAAGTGTGCCTATACTGTTATTTATTACTGTGCATTGTCTGCTAAGGCTATGTTTTCTGTCATGGGATTCAAATTGCTTCTTGTGCCATCAGCGTTTTCTGTTTTCACATTTCTTTCAAGGCAAAATAGAAAATGTATTTCTCTGCAGTAGCAGCAGTGAACTGGGAAAACTTTATTTAGGGTGAAAGGGAAAATAATGGAGTTGGAACAAGTCTCTACACTAAAAATCTATTTAGAACATTGAAAACCAATGTATTCACAAGGCAGAATTCTATCTGTTTTAAATTAAGCTCAGGAAGATACAGAAACATGGTGTGTAATGACCACTGACCTGCCTATTTGCATTGTAGATTAAAAAGTCTGAAGTTGCAGTAATGAGGAGTTGAAGTGGAAGTGTATTTATGGAGGACAGTATATTTGCAGAAAAGCAGTGCGAAGGTAGCACCACTCCTGTAACAGTAAAACTTGGAGTGCATTTAAAAATAAACAAATGCATTTCCATTCACGGTTATTGGACAGGAACCTACATAAATAAAAATACAAATACTTCTTTCTTAATTCACACATACAGTTGCCTTTAATGGCAGTAAGAGCTTCCAACACAAGTAAAACCAGCGGGGTCTGGCCCATAAAAATTATTCTTGTTTGCAGTCTGCCTGTTTTCTAAAGGTTAGCACTAAGACTTCATTTGCTGTCTTCTGTAGCTCTTCTCTTCAGCTCTGATTTAAGGAGATGCTGGCTTTTACCCTCCAGCTTTCACTCCCCTTTCATAGTATCTTCTCAGCTGTGCCGACACGAGTGTTAGTGGGACTGTTTGGCTAACTGAACATGGAAGAAATAAATACAGCCACTGCGCTGTGCTTATTCCACAATGGCAATGCAGAAGAAGATAACTGAGGATCTGGGGAGTTTAACAAGTGTGCCTCATCCAAAGATGAATAAAAGCAGTACTAGGGAATGACAGATATAGAAGCAGAATCTGGTTTTGAGTGTCAGACTTCTTCTCTAGTATGGTAAATCTTTTAGTGCTACAGTAGTCAAAAAGAAAGGACTATTAAAACTTATTATCTAGTTTAAAAAGCATTAGTAAAATTTACATATTTCAGCATCTTCTGAACGTTAGAGTGAGTCTGTTTGCATAACTGTAGCATTTACAAAATTTAGCTGTGACAGGAACTGCCAGGTACAGACAGACACCTTAAAGTTTCAAATTTTCCAATTTTTCCATGTAATTAGAAGCAATAAGGAATTATGTCAACAATGCAATAAGAAAGAAGTAACATAAATTGCAGTGCAATTAGCTTCTTTTTCCTTCTCCGAATACACCTGCTAATGGGTACCACTCAAACTGCTTGAGTCACAGACGGTGCCACAAAGCTCTGTTGTGAAATCATTTAACTATGTGCTTAGCTTTAAAGATGTGAATGCTGTAAAAGCTGCAAATGCTGAGACCACTTACACTTAATCTTTAGGATGTGCTTAGTATTTTGCTGGATCAGAGCTAGAGTACTGAGCCCTGACAGGAATGAATGCAAGCTGATCTCCTGCTTATGGGAAGGTTTAATGGAAATTTCATTTTTCCTTTCATTTAAAATTCTGTTAACAGTATATCCTTCCTGGCCCCAGGAGGAGGAACTGTATCTAGATAATGTTTCATTGTTACTGCAGCAAATGGGCTGTAAAGTAAATGTTCTAATTAGTCTTTGAATCATTAGGTTGGGTGTAGCTAGTCAGATGGAATAGTAAGCTGGAGTGTAGAGATCCTTTTACTCAATTGGGCACCATGCTGGTAAGAAAGCAGAGCTCTTCTGCACATTTTAATAGTGTCTTTCTGCTTTTAAGTCTGTTGTGACTCAATAATCTCTCTTTTGCTGCCTGATATAAAGGGGAGAATTAATATTTTTTTATTTCCATACTTGCCATTTTTGACCTCCAGAAGACTGGAGAAGAAGGCTGATACTCCAGAAGGCACATTTAGCTTTAATCTTTGCCTTGGAGATTTCAGTGCAGTATATGCATTCTGCTTTGGATGATAATTTATCCAGAATAAAAATATTATTTCTGCCCTCTAGTACAGTCTTTACAAGGAATTTACTTTCATGGGTGTCCAGTGAGATTTCTCTGCGGGCCTTGAATAGTGCAGGTGCTGACAACAATACAGACTATATGTTGCCTCTAGAATCTCTGCAAGACAAACCACTGCTCCAGTCTCGATTTGAGTACTACTCCAGACATCTCTAAGGTGGCATTAGAATGAATGGTGTTAAGGTGGCTTTCAGATAGATAAGAAAGAAGCAATGAATGGGCTAATGAGAATCTGATGAAGGGTCTTGCATCTGGAAAACATAATCCAGGAGTGCAGTACAGACTGGGATCTACTAACCTGGAGAACAGATCTGTGGAATGAGACTGGAGGTCCTGGTAGACAGCAAACTCAATATGAGTGAACAGTGAGCTGCAGCAAGAAGGGAAGCCAACTGGATGCTGGTTTACATCAACAAAGGCATCACCAGCAGAGATAAAGTCATCGCCCTGCTCTACTCAGCATTGGTCAGGCCACACCTGGAATACTCTGTTCACTTTTGGTCTCACAATGCAAAAATACGTGGACAGTGTGGGAAGGGTCCAGAGGGTCCACAGAGATGATCAAGGAACTCAAAATCTGCCATATGAGGAAAGACAACAGGGTGTATTGAGCCTTGAGAAAAGAAGACTTAGTGGAGACCTTATCACAACGTTCCGGTATTTAAAGAATGTCTACAAAGAAGATGAAGACTCCCTTTTTATAAGGAGTCACATGGAAAAGAAGAGAGGTGATGGGTACAGCTTACTCTTGGGGAGATTCTGGTTGGATGCAAAATAAAAAAAATTCACAACGAGAAGGTTCAGCCATTGGGATAATCTCAGCGTTGGACACTTTCAAGATTCAGCTGGACAGGGTACTGGGCCATCTTGTCTAAAACTGGGCCATCTTGTCTAAACTGTGCTTGTGCCAAGAAATATTGGACCAGATGATCCTTGAGGTCCTTTTCACCCTGATATTCTATGATTCTATGAATATCTATAAAAAAGTGAAGTCCTGTGGAAGAGAGAGTTGCAAGTGGAGTTTGGATGTCCAAGATCCTTGATGTATGAAATACCTAAGGCTGTTAGGAAGGCACATGCACTGTAGTGAGTCAATGAAGGAACAAATAGGGAAGCTTGAGCTGGAATTGTGCAAGTTGGCCATTTCAGGTTGATTTGAGTGTTCTGCAATGATAACACTAGTTTAGCAGCTCTTGCAAATAAAGAGCTTATTGAAACCAAAGAGAAAACACTCTTATCTAGTGTATCAGGTGTAGAATGGGTTAATTCTCCCCAGCAGACTTCAACAGGCATAGGAAACTTCTTAGAAAGCAACCTGGGAAAGCATCTAGCCCTTGCTGGCAGCTCTAAGTATGCTGTGTAGTTGAGGAACTCAGACTCACATCTCATGGAGATACTGCAGAGAGATTAAATAAACGATCAAGCAAAGCATAACTCCTTTGCAGGAGAACTGCCTTCTGGTACGGTAACACTGCAGGAATTCCTGGGCTGCTGTTTCACCTTATCTTATCTATTAACATGTTTCCCCAGGTTTTATCTACGCTTTGACAGTTCTCCAGCAAAGCTGTGGGCAACCAGTGGTAGTGTAGAGTGACATTAAAGGTGATTTGATCTGATCTAATCTGCCTGGGAAACAGAGTTGGATCAGATGCTGTGCTGGTGTAGAACAATATTAAGAGAGATCTGATTTATTGTCTCAGACCTAGCATCAAGGTTGGCTTAATGGCAAAAATGGCCCATTTGCAACCAGTACTGCTGAAGACAGAGGAGTTGTGCTAAGCCCTAGGAATGGCTGGTGTGCTGTTGCTTTCTCTGTGCACATGATGGGGGTGTGATGAGTCTATTACCATTTATCATATAAATACACATTTAGGGACCTTATAAAGCTACCTGAATTGTTCCATCTACAGACTAACTGCTTCTTGATAGTGTTGGTGGCTTCGTTAAAAGGACTGTAGAATGCATGTCATTAACTTGATGGACTACAGTGGCTCCAAAGGTTTATCATAGCAGTGCAGGCGTTGAACTTGAATGTGGAAATAATTCTAATGGCTAGAGCAGAATAGGAGGTTGGAAATGTCATGAAGTCTTTCACTGGTGTATTTTGATTCTCTCTCTTCGCACCCTTCTTACAGAAGTACTTGAAGAGAAGAATAAATGTCAGCAAAGGCTTTTAGAATCTTGGATTTTAGGTGCATCAGAAAAGCAGTGTATTTCATGCTCATTCAAAATCAAATGTCTCAATTCAGGAAATAACAGTTATTAATTCTTTCAATCAAACTACTCAAAGCATTTAGTTCTTGTGTAAACTGGTAGTCTACAGCCTAGGTAAGTGGAAAAAAAAAAAAAAAAAGGCAAAATCCAAACAAAAAAACCAACAGTGAACCAACAGATGAAATGTTTATTAGCAGTTTACTGCAGGTGCAGTAGAAGTCTTGCCAATGAAACTGCACTTTTGCTGAAGGAGAGCGGCAGTGAAGTTCTCTCAGTAAAGAGATGCTGGCTGGCTTAACTAGGAAAAAAAAAAATCTTAAATTTGGAATCAAAGGTTCAGCCCTTTCCAAATACCACTCTTTCCCATGGAGTTTGTGATCTTAAAGCATCTTGGAAAATACAGTTTGGAAGGGACCTTTGGGGATCATCTGGTCCAGTCTCTTCCCCCAAGTAGCATTAGATCAAGTATTACTTAGCATTTTGTCCTGTCAGGTTCTGAAAATTTATAAGGATTCAAGTATTTCATTTAAAAAAACAAACAAGCAAACATACCTATTTTTTTGGGATCCAACTCATGTCTTTTGTGTCATCTGTTTAAAAGCTTAGGCTTCAAAGATCAGTGAGCAGCTGTTGGTTGAAGAAGAAAATAAACCCAGCCTTTCTCTCCAGGAGGAAGGTGGAAGCTGTCTCTGTAAATGTTTTGTGAATAACTGTCTTTGAGTACCTAAATAGTAAAAAAAAACAAAAACAAACAAACAAAAAACCAGCAACTTTTCTCTCTCTCGTATTTCATTTCCAAGCTAAATTTTAAACCATGGTATACTTTTATGAGTGCAATACATAAAAATTTTGAAGGTAGAGTAAAGAATGGAAGCACAGACAGACCTTATATTATAGCGCTGCTAAGGTTGTTGGTATAGTAAATAAAATACCTTTAATATTTTAAGAATGGCATCTCTGAAGTATCTTATATGATATTTCTTCTCAACTGCCTTTCTTTAGATGGAAAAAGGAAAAAATAGTTCTTAAAAACACGTGTACCTCTACCTCATCAATTATATGTGTATGTATTTTTCAGGATATAATTAAATTTAATTATATTATTTGTATAAATCTAAAATAATTTTAACACTAGAATATAAGTTAAGATTCTCTGAACTGAGCTAGTTTGTGCATTTTAGAAATATTTTATTTGAAGTGGACCTTTACTGCCTTGGAATAATGGCTGTAATTATAAAATAATGCTTCCCAAAGGACTCAGGTGTTCTTAAAGTTGTTTACTGCACACAGAAAGCTTGTATTTACAAAGCATGGCTTGTGCACATGGATGGATCATGAAATTATTTATCAAATTATTTCAAATAATGAGAAAAGTGTAAATTGTTCACAAATAATTTAAACAAAGAGATTACATTAATTAAGTAACTAATTCATTGTGAACTGTTTGCCCAGCTCAGTTTTAACCAAATTCTTACAGTTAGGGAAATGATAGAAGAGGACGTTTACAATAAACACAGATCCTCTTCACGTGGCTCCAGCATAGAATCATAGATTCATAGAATGGCTTGGGTTGCAAGGGGCCTCAAAGATCATCTAGTTCTATCCCCTCTGCTGCGAGGGGCAGGGACACCTTCCACTAGACCAGGTTGCTCAAAGCCCTGTCCAGCCTGGCCTTGAACACCTCCAAGGAGGGGGAATCCACAACTTCCCTGGGCAACCTATCCAGGGCAACCTATCCAGAGTCTCACCACCCTAATTGTAGAGAATTTCTTCCTAGTCTGTTGTCGTGGTAGGCCTAAACAGGCCTCTTGGGCTTGTACATGTCCTGGCTTATGCAGACATGTTTTTCTGCTCTCTCTCCTTCTGTTATGGGGAGAGAGCAACCACGGGAAAAGGGACAAAGGACCTGGCGCCACTAAGTCTGGGGTCCGGGGTCTGTCCATCACCTGTGGT